>VSMD01105268.1:0-14247 GCA_008750895.1 Mirza zaza
ACTCCATCTGCAAAAAAAACAATAGGCCTGTAATCCTAGCACTCTGGGAGGCCAAGGTGGGTGGATTGCTCCAGGTCAGGAGTTCGAAACCAGCCTGAGCAAGAGCAAGACCCCCGTCTCTACTAAAAATAGAAAGAAATTAATTGGCCAACTAATATATATAGAAAAAATTAGCCGGGCATGGTGGCGCATGCCTGTAGTCCCAGCTACTCGGAGGCTGAGGCAGGAGGATCGCTTGAGCCCAGGAGATTGAGGTTGCTGTGAGCTAGGCTGATGCTACGGCACTCACTCTAGCCCGGGCAACAAAGCGAGACTCTGTCTCAAAAAAAAAAAAAAAAAAAATAGTATAAAAAAAGATACGGTAGGCTTCGAAAGAATACTGAAATAAGATTTAAAAAAAATGGACACAAAACTGTGAAGTTCTATGGGATAACATAACCGTAACCTTTGCGGCTATCTTTCCTGCTGCAAATAATTAGTTTTTATTTTTACCAGCAAAAATCATTCGCAATTTAGGAATCTTCTATAAGTTAAATTTTAATTTTATGGAGTCTGGGACTTACTCAGCAGTGAATGGTAAGTCAAGCAGTCTCATGTAGGATGCTCCTGAAAGGGTGCTCAGTGATCTTTTTTGCCTTGTTGTCAAGTTTTAGATAATTTTTCTTGACACTTTAAATAATACATGACAAAGCACAACCCTCATTTGAGACTCCATGAAAGAGTCTTGACTTTAGCTTCAAGGCCTGACTCTCCTGGGTATTAGCATCTTGGTGACATCTTTTCGAGGTGCTTATCAGGCTTGCTTCAGTCCATACTGCACATCACTGCCAGATGACCTTTCGAAGTGCCACTTTCACCGTGTTCCTCCTACACGCAAGAATTGGCATGAGTCCTCATCTAGCCCACACTTCTCAGACTGGCTCTCAGAAGCCTCTGGAATCTAGCCTGACTAGAGATTTGGAAATGAGCTTGCAAGTCTCCTCCCTCTTGGTCCCTGCTAGGTTGGTGTCCCTACTCCTCACCGTACCACCCCTGCCTCGGGCAGACACTCCCGCTCTGAATGCCCCCTCCCATCTCTTAGCCTGACTGACCTATGGCAGTGTCTCCCGAATTTCAATCATCCATGTACCGCTGTCACAAATTGTGTTTACTATCTGTACTATTTTCTAATTAAAAAAAAAAATCTCCTCTGTTTTGAAAGTTTCCACTTGCCCAAAGCTACAGGTAGATATGGTATTTAAGAAAAAAGTTTGGGGCCGGGCGTGGTGGCTCACACCTGTAATCCTAGCACTCTGGGAGGCTGAGGTGGGCAGATCGCTCAAGGTCAGGAGTTCAAAACCAGCCTAAGCAAGACCGAGACCCCATCTCTACTAACAAAAATAGAAAGTAATTAGCTGGACAACTAAAACTACATAGAAAAAATTATCCAGGCATGGTGGCACATGCCTGTAGTCCCAGCTACTTGGGAGGCTGAGGCAGGAGGATTGCTTGAGCCCAGGAGTCTGAGGTTGCTGTGAGCTAGGCTGATGCCATGGCACTTTAGCCCAGGCAACAGAGTGAGACTGTGTCTCAGAAAAAGAAAAGAAAAGAAAAGAAAAAAGTTAATCTGGGTACCACTTCAAATCACCTTCATTTCGCGCTTGACCGTGTTCTCATTGGTTGGCGCATTTGGCCTCACACAAAGATGGCCTCTGTCTCCCTCCAGCACGCAGCCATGACCTAAGCTTACTGCATAACCTTTGGTTGGGTGACTGTCCTGTCTTCTTCATAAGCACCCTATCGGAATGCTGATGACTTTCCCTTTGCCCCTTTGTTGTGTACAGAATCATTGAAAACACACTTCTTATCCTCCAGGGACTTGTATTCTGACCAAAGGAACAAAAGTGGGTGTTCTAGATGAGTCAGGAGGACCTTGGCCACTTTCTATTAATACTTGCATCCCCTTGAACAAGAAACTTCCCTTATATATACAACCACCACGAGTAAGAAGTGCAACGTTTGGGGGATGGACATGCTTGAAGCTCTCACTCGAGGGGGGAGGGGGGCATGGGCAATATAAGTAACCTTAACACTTGTACCCCCATAATACGATAAAATAAAATTAAAAAATAATAATAATAATGACAAAAAAAATGAAACCTCCCTACCCTTCAGTTTATTCATCAATGAAATGAGAATAATAATAATAATACCTGCCTTGCCTACCCCACGAAGTGGATAGGAGGCTCAAACGAAGCAATAGTTGTGGCAATGCTTTGTAAAGGAGAAAGCCACATTTTGGTGAAATGAATCCATGAAAGGTAACTAACAAACAATACAAGATGGCCCAGTAAAGAATGTCACAAGGCAGTTTCCCAAGCTCCGAATGAGTCCCTGTGGTAGTCACTCACGGGCAGGAGGATTCCCAAGGGCTTGCTTCAGGTGGCTGGGTCATGAAGCATGCGCAGAAGGAAGTTAAATAAGCTGGGGTGTAGGGGGCGGGACAGTATCTAGGTGGGGACCTTGAGGGAAGCAAATTGAATAACAAAAGAAATGCTGATACTGCTTGGGGCTGATGAGGCAGCCAAGGGCTTTGCAAAGGAAGGTGTGAGGGGAGTAGGAGAAAAGGCCAGGTGCGCCCAGAGTGGCCTCGGTGCCCTGAGAAGCCACTGGGGGCTCTGGGATGGAAGGGGGGGAGGGGGGTTGGGGGCAGGGAAGCTACCAAGCTTTCTAAAGCAGCTTCCCCTAAAAGCGGGGCTTCTTTTCCTCCCCATAATTTATTTATCATTTCTATGTTTTATTGCAAAATAAAATACTCATTATGCCAAAGAACGTAAATCGACAAGTCATTAGAGTAAAAAATGAAAGTCTGTCTTTAACTCCACCCTCACCCCTCCCTGCGGCCAATTCCAGCGTCTTTCAAAAGCTATACACTGATAGGGTGCGGTGGCTCACGCCTATAATCCTAGCACTCTGGGAGGCTGAGGCGGGAGGATTGCTCGAGGTCAGGAGTTCGAAACCAGCCTAAGCAAGAGCAAAACCCGTCTCTACTATAAATAGAAAGAAATTAATTGGCCAACTAAAAATACATAGAAAAAATGAGCCGGGCATGGTGGCGCATGCCTGTAGTCCCAGCTACTCGGGAGGCTGAGGCAGGAGGATTGCTTGAGCCCAGGAGTTTGAGGTTGCTGTGAGCTAGGCTGATGCCACGGCACTCTAGCCTGGGCAACAGAGTGAGACTCTGTCTCAGAAAAAAAAAAAAAAAAGCTATATACTTTTAACAGCAGGGTGTATATCATCCCAGTCCTTTTCCTATGAATATGACCACATACATGTATATTCCCATCTTTTTACATAAATGAGATTCTATTACACATTGTATTCAGAGCTTGATTCGTTAATCTTAATGTCTGTGGAAATTTTTCTATGGCAAAATATATCTTCTTTTCTATGACTATAGAATATTGCTTAGTACAAATAGATCACAATTTATTTAATCAATCCCCTATTGATGAACACTTCTGCAATTAATGTTGCTGTCACTTTCTACTTTTACTTTTTTTTTTTTTTTTTTGAGACAGGGTCTCACTCTGTTGCCTGGGCTAGACTGCAGTGGTGTCATCATAACTCACTGCGACCTCTAACTCATGGGCTCAAGTGACCCTCCTGCCTCAACCTCCCAAATAGCTGGGACTACAGGCACATGCCATCACGCCTGGCTAATTTTTCTATTTTTCATAGAGATGGGGTCTCGCTGTGTTGCTCTGGCTGGTCTCGAACTCTTGGTTTCAAACAATCCTCCTGCTTCGGCCTCCCAGACTGTTAGGATTACAGGTGTGAGCCACCACACCTAGCCCTTACTTTTACATTTTTAAATGCAAAACGTAATATTTGCAAGTAGTAAAAGAAATTCAACAATGTGTAAGAGTATTTAGTGTAAAAAGTAATTCTCCTGCCTCTCCCAACCACCACCCCCCCATCCGCACTTTAACAGCTCCCTTCAGAAGAGGAAACCACAGAGACCACTTTCTGGTGGATCCTTCCAGAAATGACCTCTGCATATAGAAGTGTGTGTGAGTGTGTACTGGTATCTGTTGGTGTGTGTGGAGAGAGAGGGAGGGAGGGAGAAGGGAGAGGGAGGGAGGGGAGAGAAAAGAGAGAGAGAGAGAGAGAGATAGTTTAACATAACTGATAACATAGTACATACAGCATTCTACACCATGCTTTTTTTCACCTAACACTATATCTTGGAGAACATTCCATGTTAGCACGCATCTTAGCCACACAATTTTTCTTCATGGCTGTAGAGTATTCCATTTTATGACTGAACCGCAATTTATCTGACTTGTCTTCTATCGAAAGGGGAGTTTGGCCAGTATTTTGCTGTTACAAAATAGTACTCCAGTGTATGTCTTTGTTCATGTATTCATATCGTCATATGCACTGTATCTGTAGTGTAAATCCCTAGAAGTAGAATTATGGAGTAAACAGGACTGTGCGGTTAAATTTTTGAAAGATAATGCTAAACTACTCTCCAAAAAAGTTGTTCCATTTGACCCTCCCGCCAGGCTGTTCCTCCATATCCTCCCTGCCCATTCCAGCCTGTGACAGACTTTTTTTTTTTTGAGACACAGTCTCACTCTGTTGCCCAGACTAGAATGCAGTGGCATCAGCCTAGCTCACAGCAACCTCTGACTCATGGGCTCAAGCGATCCTCCTGCCTCAGCCTCCCAAATAGCTGTGGGCATGCACCACCACACCCAGCTAGTTTATCTATATATTTTTAGTTGGCTGATTAATTTTTTTCTATTTTTAGTAGAGACGAGGTCTCGCTTTTGCTCAGGCTGGTTTCGAACTCCTGACCTCGAGTGATCCTCCCACCTCAAGCCACTGCGCCTGGCCATGACAGACCTTTTACATCTGTGCTTGGTGAACGGGATGAGAACCTGAGGTGCTGGGGGCGGGAATATGGTCAGGGAGGACAGAGATTGTCCAGTTGTTCCCATGGGTGTGGATGTAGCCCACAAGCGTTATGTCCCCAAGATCTTAGATATCTAGCAGTTCCAGACACTGCTGTCTAGAACATCCCAGCCAGCCTGAGTGCTGTCAGTGCAGAACACCTCACAGGTCACTGAGCATGTGCAGACCCAACTGAAAGATGGCTGCCCTTGACTTGGGCATGGGCTCTTTGGTCTGTTCATCTGCACCCTAAAGAACAGCGTAAGCTCCTAGGAAATGCGACCATGCTTGCATTCCTATAGTCAACTCACAGCCAGGCACCACAAACACTCCCACTTTTTGATGTTTACAACCAAAGGAAAAGGCCTTTTCTTTCTGCTGGTTGATTAGCTTAGAGACAAGGCAAGCCACCTCATCAATTTGCTAACGTGCCTTTCAAATACTTATAAATTCTATCTCCTTCTGATAGTTCTACCACCTGAGTTCAAATCTATTCTCTGGACAATTTCCCCAGATGTACTAGAATTGATTGCCAGGAACGGCACCTGCAGATGTGGGACTCTGGCCGGGTCCCCACATGGCAGTAGTTAGGGTATAGTTAGTGTATCGCCATCTAATACATGGGCAGTTACAAGTCATCTCCCGGGGTACCTGGGCCTGTGCTGTGAGCAACATTATTCCTTCAGTCCAGGAGTCAAGGAGTCGGGGGTGAGAAAGAGCCTGCATAACTCTGCCTGCCCAAGGTATTTGGCCGGGTGCGGTGGCTCACGCCTGTAATCCTAGCACTCTGGGAGGCCGAGGTAGGTGGATCGCTCAAGGTCAGGAGTTCGAGACCAGCCTGAGCAAGAGCGAGACTCTCTACTAAAAAATAGAAAGAAATTAATTGGCCAACTAAAAATATAAAAAAGAAAAAAAAAAAAAAAAAGCCCAAGGTATTCTTTAGGGTGGGTGGCCCACAGGTTACTCATTGGTCCTGCCCCCGATTGATGGATATTGAGGACATTTCTAGTTTTACCTGTTACTAACAATGGGGCAGTGTCTATTCTTGGACATATATCTGAGTGCATGTGTATGAATATTCCCTTAATATAGCTTTATGAAAGTACAGTTACTGGATCAAATAGTGTTTGAACAGATACTTTAAATAAATACCAGAGGCCAGGCGCTCACACCTATAATCCCAGCACTTTGGGAGGCCGAGGTAAGAGGATCGCTTGAGACCAGGAATTTGAGACCAGCCTGAGCAACATAGTGAGTCCCCGTGTCTACAAAAAATTTAAAAATCAGCTAGGTGTGGTGGCATGTGCCTGTAGTCCCAGCTACTCGGGAGGCTAAGGCAGGAGGATTGCTTGAGCCCAGGAGTTCGAGGCTACAGTGAGCTATGATCATGCTACTGCACTCCAGCTTGGGTGACAGAGTGAGCAAAGTGAGACCCAATCTCTAAAAAAAAAAAAAAGGTTATAGTTCCACCCCTTTACCTCAGTTATTGCACACACGTGAACAATGACACATAAACCATGATGTTCATGATGGCATTGTTTTAAAGAGCAAAATAATTTGAGAAACAACAGGAGAATAGATAAAAGCATTGTACATGCAGACAATGGGCTGCTACACAGCATGAATACTTCTGGTAGTCTGAACCACAGCTACCTGTACCAACCTCAATATTTCTCACAAATCTAATGCTGAGCAAGGAAAGCAAGTTGCAGAATGATATGCACAGTTCAATGCAATTTATTAATATTATAGTTTTAGAACATACAAGCCCATACTGTATAGTTTATTGCTTATGAGCAGATACATAGCACATCTCAAAACATGCATGCAGATCAGAAGTAGGGCAGAGATAACTGCTGCTTCTTTTTTGCCAGATGAGGAAACTGAGGCTCAGACAGGTTCACAGTCCTTCCAAGAGCCCACGCTTTTGTTCAGAGAGATAGGAGACCTTGCACCCTAATTCACAGAGACCCTCTTGTCTCCCAGACACCAGTATACATCCTGAGGGTGGATTGCTTTGGGTAACATTATGATTCTTGACTTCCAGGCCCAAGAGGATGACCGCTGAAATTGTGCTCTTGTCACTCTAATACTGGAAGCTTCCTGCCCATCAGGGAGCTCTGGGTATACTGGAACCCAATGTGAAGGGTGCTTGGGGCAAATGTCAGATCCAACCCTGGATTCAGAGGTGGCCTTTCCCATGAGCCCACCCTTCCAACACTGGGTGCAGTGAATCAATAGCATTGCAAAGCTCTTTCTGGGAACAGACTTTTGTCACAACGTCTCCTGCCCACAGTGTTACCTGATTAGGTGACACAGTGGGACCATCAGGCCTTATCAGCACCACTTGGTCTAAAACAGAAACCAGGAAGGGTAGGAAGGGCTGTCTCTTGGTGCTTGGCCCCCGTTGCCATGGCCCCTGTTGCCATGGTCCCCAAGCAGTTTTGCTTGTGATTTCTCTCAACCGCTTGTACCATCCATCAGCAAGCAGGACCTAAAAGCTCTTTCAGGCAGACCAGGGAGAAAGCTGTTAACAGGAAAGATAAGAGCGAGTAAAGGAAGTAATTAAACAAACAAAATGAGTAGATGGAAAGAATTTGATGTGAGGCCCAGAAAACAGCGTTTGGATTTTTTTAAGAATCTTCTCGAGATGTGATGGACTGAGGTGGCTGGGTCAGAAATCACTGAGAAGTGCCCATTCTGTAGCTGCCATGTGGTACAGGGACAGCAACTGTATGCCCTGGATTTTCCAGAAAAGTCCCAGTTTCAAGCATTTTATTCTGTTTGTCAGACCAAGAATCCTGATCTGAGATTCAGAAAATAAGGTCACTGTAGTGAGAGTAGCTCTCTAAGCCATCCAGAAAAGCCTGATTTAGAATCCGCTCCCCCCTCACGGGTTGGCAGGGAATCCCCACAAGGCCCGCCCCTGGGCCCCAAAGGCCTGAGTGAAGTGGCCCCTTGTGCAGCCAAGAAATATCAAAGTGCCTCTGGACTCCGTGCCCTCCCCACACCCCCCTGCGCCCCTGTATCTCTCCAGGGGCAGGGAGGTGGACCCAGATTTCAGTAGGCCCCGCCCACTTGTTCTATCCACTTGAACAATACTCTAAGCCTCAGTTTCTTCATCTGCAACATGAAAACAGTAATACCTAGCACACAGGGTTATTCTGAGCATCAAATGAAACATTTGTTACCTTTAAAGCATTAGATGGATGTTAACTGTTAAAATTCATCCCTTCATTAGACACTAGACATTAGAAATAAGTATCTACTACCTGCCAGGCACTAGGCCAGGCCTGCCTAGGGGGACAGAGGTGAGCAAAACAGACAGGGGCCCTGTTGGCACACAGCTTTCAGCCAGAGAGGTAGGCAGACCTTAGCCAAAGTTCGCCCCATTCAAGCAAGATCCAAGCAGAGGGCAGATGTGCTATCAGTGCCCTTTTAAAAAACCGACTGTACCTGCTATGTAGAGCCAGCGAGGGCAGGAAAGGGGTCTCTGGGAGGCCACTTAGGAGGCTTCTGTCAGCAATGGTGGCTTAGACTAGGGTGGTGGCAGTGCCCGTGGTAAGAAGTGATCAGATTCTGGATAGATTTGAGAGGTGGGAACAATGGCACGTGGTGATGGATTTTTGGGAGTGAGGAAAATGCAAGGGGTATTTTAGCTAACTATGTCCCCAGGACTGGGGCCACTAGAGCCACAAGTCCCAAGGCTGCTGAGGGCTACTGTGTGGAGGGTCCATTTCCCCTCTTCTCCCTTCTGCAAACAGTACGGTGTCAGCCCTTCAGTCTGAAAATAGACTTGCTAGACATGATCTGAAATAAGCATTTAGTATTAATATTTTAAAATTTACTTTTATGTAGAATAATAAAGCCAAATATATGGCATTCTGGCCTCGTGCTGGATGCAGATTTCTCCTTAAGGTAAATTCTTTGCTTCCAAATTTTGAATGGGATGTTACTTTAAAAATAACAGAGTTTCCATTAACTTGGGATACTGAAAACATTTCTTCAGTTCGTCATCTCCTCCAGGACTACCGTGTTTCCCCGAAAATAAGACCTACCCATAAAATCAGCCCTAGCAGGATTTCTAAGTATGTGTGCAATAGAAGCCCCACCCTGAAAATAAGCCGTAGTGACGGGCGTGGCTACGCAGCGCATCTACACAACCCATGCATTTTCTCGAGGAGCAGTAAAGAAGACGAGCAGCCCTTCTCATCTGCCCCATCGTGACAGCTAGTTTCCCAGAGGTGACCATAAAGGTGCGGGCAGCCCCACCAACAAGGTCGGCTCCCCCTGTCGGGTCCCGGCCACCCTGTGCGTGCTACAAGCTGAGGCTTTGAGGGGAAAATCACACATCCCCTGAAAATAAGCCCTAGGGGGTTTTCTTGAGGAAAAATAAATATAAGACTCTGTCTTATTTTTGGGGAAACACAGTAGGTAGTATATGGCCTTTGAATTGGATTCCTTTCAAACCTTGAGCCCAATAACTTTTGCTCCAAGAGGCTAGAAAAGAGCACCTGAAAGGGGAAGGGGAAATGGGAAGGACCAAAGACAATTAAGTTTCATCACAATTAACCGCAGTTGACCATGCTTTATATAATTTCACACAAATTATTTGTTGACTTATTTTGCAAATTCAGAACCAGAGCCGTCTCCTGACTCCCAGTCCAATGCTCTTGCTACTTACTGCTCTGCTGGGTCCTTAACTTTTTTTTTTTTGGAAAGGGGTGGGGCAGATCTCTCTGTGATAAAAAAAAAAAAAAAGTTCCAATAGACATTCAAGGCCCTTCTTTACTTGAAACGGTTTATTCCATTTGCATTGAGAATGAGCATAAAAGAAAATTCGGTATTTTCCCACACTGCTTGTACCCCACTCATCAACAGCGCTTTCATTTCTCAAGCCTTGTAGACCCACCCTTCAGAAGCTATTATCTGCCTGACAATCGGCTGAGACCTCTTGTCTTTCTTCCTCTCTCAGTTAAACTCTAAGGACTGAGGTTCCCATCTGCCCTGGAGCAAACACATCTCTTGTTATACCTGTTTCCCAGAAGCTGGAGAGCTTTTTTCCTTTCTCCAATCTCTCGAGTTCTCTTTTCAAAACACTTGACCCTCTTAGTGATTTTTAACTGCAGGTGGCAATTAAATTGGTTTCCCAAACTTAAACCAGGCTTTCTCTCCAATACCCCCTGCATTTACCCATTTACCCTGCCTCCACCCACCCCTGAACCAGGAAAGAAAAAAAAATCACACGCGCGCACGCGCACACACACACACACACACACACTTTTCTGAGTTATTTTTCTCTCTCCAATCAGCCCTCTCAACATGAATGTGGCAGGGGTGCTAGGGAGAAATGGTAGGATGTATTTTCACTAGGTAGGTCTCTTTCTCTACAATCGATGGGGCTGCCGTGGCCATCTTTGGTCCTGGTGTCTGTAATGGGGCGGTATCCAACATGGCGCCCTTCCTCAAGTTCTTCCTCCATGGGAGGACAGAGGTGGCGGGAAATGCCAAAGCTTTGGGCTCAAGCTGAGCAAGGGGCCAACAGAAGTGAAATGGCTCCCCATTCAGAGACCTTTGTGGGTTTTGAAGGTGAGAGGAAACAATAGGGCAAAAAAGGAAGGAGTAAGAAAGAGGAAACTGAGAGGGGTGTTTGCAAGTGGAGGAATGGAAATAAAGCTATGAAAAGAATAGTAGAAATTCTGATATTTTTTTATATGGCTTTTTTTTTCGAGACAGAGTCTCACTCTGTTGCCCCAGCTACAGTGCTGTGGCGTCAGCCTAACCCACAGCAACCTCAAACTCCTGGGCTCCAGTGATCCTCCTGCCTCAGCCTCCCGAGTAGCTGGGACTACAGGCATGTACCACCATGCCCGGCTAATTTTTTCTATATATTTTTAGTTTTCCAGCCAATTTCTTTCTATTTTTTTAGGTGAGACGGGGTCTCGCTCTTGCTCAGACTGGTCTCGAACTCCTGAGCTCAAATGATCCACCCACCTCGGCCTCCCAGAGTGCTAGGATTATAGGCGTGAGCCAATACACCCAGCCCAGAAATTCTGATATTTTAAGATTTTATTTTATTTTTATTTTTATAGTTTTATATTATTATATAAACTATTATAGCATATTATATTTAAAATTATGAAATATTAATATACTTAATGGTTTTGTTATTGTAAAATGTCACATTTGCTGTTAAGACTTCAAATAGTCCCGAAGGGTTTCAAGCTAAAAGTACATGTCAAAGTCCTTCCCCATCTCCCCAGAAGTCCTCCTAACAGTTCCCTGGGGCCATCAATGGTAACAGTTACTTGCGTGTCTTTGCAGACTTGATCTGGGCATATATAAGCATCTGTGTGCTTTTGATGCACAAATGAGATCATACGATACATGCTCGCCCATTCCTTGCTTGTTTTTTAAAAAACTTACCAATAACTCTCTACAGTTTCCCATCTCTACTCATAGAGATCTCCTTAATGGCTGCAGATCATCCCATTGTGTGACTGCACTGTGCTGTATGGAACTCATCCCCTGTTAGTGGACATTTAGGTAAGATACAAAGTCTAATGCCGGCCGGGCGCAGAGCTAGGCTGATGCCATGGCACTCTAGCCCAGGCTACAGAGTGAGACTCTGTCTCAAAAAAAAAAAAAGAAAGTCTAATGTCATACTATCCATACAAATATAATGTGAGCCACAAATGCCAGCCACATATGGAATTTTGAATTTTATAGTAGTAGCCACATTTCCTCCTCCCTCACTGATTTGAAATGCCATCTTTATTATACTCTAAATGCGTATATATACATGAGTTTGTTTTGGCATGTCTATTTTATTTCATTCATGTATTTGCCAATTTTGATGCCAGTATCCACCATTTATATTAGCCACATTAAAGTAAAAAGAAAGAGGTGAAATTAATTTTAATAATTTTTTACTTAATAGACTCAATATTTCAAAAACAGGATCTCATAATCGATATTAAAAATTATAGATGAGCTATTTTACATTCTTTGTTTCATATTAAATCTTGGAAATGTGGTATGTATTTCACACTTCCAGCACATTTCAATTCAGACTAGCCAATTTCAAGAGCTCGAGAACCACATGTGGCTACTGTATTGAACGGTAAAGGTTGAGCAGGCAGAGAGGTTCAAAATGTCACCTGAGCGGTGTGTCTCTGTAGTTGGCGGGAATGGATTAGAAAGTCAGACATTTAGGTCATAATCCTCAACTTCACCACTTGGGCGACTCCTGGGTCTTCTCTGGGCCTTGGTTTGTGGACTGCAGTGGACTGGCTGAATGCTAGTTGGGTGCAGAGCAGAACAGCCGGGCCAAGTGCGGTCATGCCTCACATAGCAATGTGATACGTTATGAGAAAAGCACCATTATGCAAGCCTGTCGTTGTATGAACGTCACGAAGTGTATTTACACAAACCTAGGTGGTACAGCCTACTACGCACCTAAGCTATACGGTGTAGCCTATTGCTCCTAAGCTACAAACGTGCGCAGCATGTTACTGTACTGGATACTGTAGGCAACTGGAACATCATGGCAAGTATTTGTGTATCTAAACATAGAAAAGGGGCCGGGCGAGGTGGCTCACGCCTGTAATCCTAGCACTCTGGGAGGCCGAGGCGGGAGGATTGCTCAAGGTCAGGAGTTCGAAACCAGCCTGAGCAAGAGCGAGACCCCATCTCTACTGTAAATAGAAAGAAATTAATTGACCAACTAATATATATAGAAAACATTAGCCGGGCATGGTGGCGCATGCCTGTAGTCCCAGCTACTCGGGAGGCTGAGGCAGGAGGATTGCCTGAGCCCAGGAGTTGGAGGTTGCTGTGAGCTAGGCTGACGCCATGACACTCTACTCAGGGCAATAGAGTGAGACTCTGCCTAAAAATAAATAAATAAATAAATAAATAGACATAGAAAAGGTCCCGTAACAATATGGTATGATAATGTCGCAGGGCTACCTTCGGACAGGCAGGCCATCATTATGCAGCTCATGACTGCGCCAGGGGCCCTAGGCCTCTTCACTAGCTCTAGCTTTGCTGGCCACAGAGATAAGGAAAGGGCCTGGGTCCTCAGGAAGTGATTATCTGAGGCCTGTCACAGGTTCCCCTTTCTCTGCCTCAGAGGTGCCTCCGTTCACAGCTTCTCATTGGACTTCTCATTACACTCAAAACCGATGCCCATTTCCTTTTTTTGAAAAGCAGAGCGTGTGGCAACGAGGCTCTGAGGAAAGCCCTGGGGTTGGGGTTGGGGTTGGGGAGGGCGTGGTGGGAGGAACTCATCACCACATCGCGGCTTACTCAACTGTGAGATCTTAATTCGGGGCCCCAGAGCCACTGTGCTCCTGGGCAGCAGTAGTGACAGCCATGGCGACACAGCCTAGAGCCTGGACTGGTAAGCGCGGGGCCAGCTGTTGGCGTGGAGGTGTGAGATCAGGGCTTGGCACCTGGCTGGGTGGCGGCAATGTGAGACAAGGCAGGTAGCCAGACAGCACTGGGGATGCCACAACCAGCTTTGGCCTAGCCTGAGCCGGGTCAGGTTTGGGAAGCATTTGGACTCCACAGCAGGCTTGAGGGCTTGGCCCCAGGGTTGGCAGGAAGCTAAGAAATGTGATTATCCCCTGCAGGGCAACATGCTATCCCTGGGCAAAAGCTGTGGCCACGTGCCCACTGCTTGACTGATTTCCAAACCAGCCCTCTCCCAGCCTGCCCTGCCCCCCGCCGGCCAGCTAAAAGACCCAGGCCTGCAGCTCCGGGGGAGCCAACCGAGAGCAGCTCGGGCTGCAAAAGAAAGGAATTTCCTCCTGTGGCAGCCTGGGAGGGAGCTCTTTTTCAGCAGCCCCACCTCCAGCTTTCCCATTGCGGAGCTAGGGGTGGAGCAGCAGCATTCCTTTTTCATTCCTACAGCTGCCTCTTCCAGCCCTGTAGCCTAGAAACTCTTGGTGGTGCCGATTGCTGAAGCACCAGGCAACACCCCGGCTTTTCTGTCTGGTCACACGAGCTGTGGCCTCCCAATCAATCAGACCTGGACTGGGAAGGCAGAGCAGTGTCACAGCGAATCAAAGTCCCATGCATGACATGGTGGGCTCACCCCAGCTTCTACACTCCAGCTCCTTCCCTGGCTGGCCAAAGGACAGAAGTCCTGCTGATTAAAACTCTTCCCTGAATGTCGGCAGCTCAGCAACTAGTGCAGAGAGTTCTCTTGGATGGATGCATGCATTCGTGCATGGATGGAGAGATGCATGGATGGAGACACGGATGAATTAACATGCTTTGGATATTGTCTTTGCTGTACCTAAG
>VSMD01105270.1:0-18976 GCA_008750895.1 Mirza zaza
GTTGATAACAAGAGGGACTGCATGAAGTCAACATAGATAACCTTGTAGAGGCTTGCTCTTTTTTAGTTGCTTTAAAATTTTTATTGAGCTGTGTTGTATGCCAGGTGCTTTTATAAATATAACTGCGGAGCATCCATTTGGGATGACAATGAAGGCAACCCTGAGGTCTCTCCTTGGAAGACATCTAAGGAGCATTAGTGCCTTTTTGTACTTTGTAAAAGCTGTCATCTCTTTCAACAACATCAAGAACAATATACAGAACCGAGGTGGGCGGATCGTTTGAGCTCAGGAGTTCGAGACCAGCCTGAGCAAGAGCGAGACCCCATCTCTACTATAAATAGAAAAGAAATTAATTGGCCAACTAATATATATAGAAAAAATTAGCCGGGCATGGTGGCACATGCCTGTAGTCCCAGCTACTCGGGAGGCTGAGGCAGTAGGATTGCTTGAGCCCAGGAGTTTGAGGTTGCTGTGAGCTAGGCTGACGCCATGGCACTCACTCTAGCCTGGGCAATAAAGTGAGACTCTGTCTCAAAAAAAAAAAAAAAAAAAAACAATATACAGAAAGAAATTGTTTTGTTAGCCGTAAAGTAGTAGAGTGAAATTCAACTGTCAAAAACAATCTGACCGTTTGCTACATGCTTCCTGTTTAGCAGTGTAGTCTATGGAAGTGAGGGAATTGTGACCTGCCATGTTTTTGCCCCAGCAAGGATCCAACGACTGTCATAGGCTGCCCCCTCTCGTGCCTGAAGCTATCTCATACCAGCTAGGTGGGCGTTACCTCTTCTTGGTCTTAGACCCTGGGAATATACGTGAAGCATGAGAGAGGAGATAAAAGCAAAAGGGATTATTGCTGTATTGATGGAATAATCATTTTGTTAAGGATTATGAAGTACCTACAGATGAGGTATTTGTCACCATATTTGTAACTTCAAGAAAATCTAGGTGCTTATAACTCAGATTTTAGGAGAAAAACCAAATGTTGCTTTACAATTATCTGTTTAGTTACCTTCAAACATCCTGGGAACCATGACAATGTTCATTTTACACATTGTCCTTGGTCTGCTCAGCAGAATGGGTGAAGGACTGGATACCAGGCCTAGGGCGTGGGCTCTTCCTCAGCCCTCAGAACCAAGAGAGAATCTCAACAGTTCCCTCTGTGGCTTATTCAGGAAACAAGGCCACGGTTTGGTAGGAAAGAGCAGTCTGGCAACCACAGCTGGTCATAAGAACTATTTGTGTTTTAAAAACGATCATAAATATTGAATGAGACGTAATTTGTTTTATTTTTTAGAACTGCAAAGTATTATTGAAAACTTAGGTTCTGACAATTATGTTTTGAATTTGCCAGACCCTGTGTTCTGTTACTAGGGCAGGATTTTTGAAGCTGCTTTTTTGTTGGAAACTCTGATGAGTTGGCAGTCACTTCTTGGGGTCTGAGTAATAATAGGTTATGTTCTCTAACACATTTTTCTTAAAAGATCTCATTATCCATCTTTATGTTCATGACTTTTAAGACCTAGATAAAATTTATAATTGTCTAATTTGAAAATGTTATTTATTGACAATTGGAAGGATGAATAAAATTTCCCCCTGTAAAAAATTATGTCTTAAGGTCATGAATAAGCCTTTGTATCTTAGTTAAAACTCCTTCGATTACAAATGTTGGAGAGCAACCAAAGCTAGCTTAAGAATAAAAATAATTCCTTTAAAAATATCCAAAGATGTCTCCTGCCCAAGAAGCCAGGCCTTTGGAACATGCTGGAACCAGGACCTAGGGTTGCACCAGGAACCCTGTTGTGTGTCCCTCTATCTCCTTCTATTTCTCTGGACTGCTCTATTTCTCTACCCCTCAGAACTCTTCAGAAAGAAATATGTCCATGCCACACCTCAAAATTTACACATTAAAATTCCAGGTACAAACACATCTGCATCCTAATTCTAGACTATCAAGAGAGACTGGACCAACTTGGGTTTTCTGTCAGGGTTTAGCATAGGAAATAGACCCCTTGCAGGTACTTTAAACAGGAATCGATTAATACAGGGGACTAGGTACTTTCAAAAGCTCTGGATGGACTAAAAAAGCAGGTTCTAAGCTGAGCCTAACCTCTGGGTGGCTCACGGGAAGAGCTCCTACCTTTGAGATTCCTCTGAATAGCTGCTCCATGGAGAAGCCTTTCCAGTTGCTATCGACATCTGGGCAGCTGCATACAGACCTAGCTGCAAAAAAGCCAAAAGGGAAGGGATGCTGGGCTCTGATTCACTTCTGCTTCCAAGTTACAAGTGAATCTAAACAGTACAGCCTAACTCACAAAGAGAACCTGGCTCCAAGGGGAGTCTGGGAAATGTAGGGTTTTTGCTTTCCCACCTCTCCAATGAGAACAAGGGTAGACTGAAGATTGAGGGAGCCAGTCTGTAGTATCTACTGCAGATTACGTATCTGTCCGAGGCTGATGCAGCTGTGGCCCAGGAGGCAGGGCCATGGCCTACACACGGGTGCCTGGGGCTCAGCTGTGGGTGGAAGGGGATGGCTTATGAACTGGACAGATGATTCAAATGGAATTCACCACCCATGTGAGATCCTTTCACAAATATTTATGGAGGTCCTACCATGTGTGCTCTGTTCAACAACTTGTAATTCCAACTTTGAGTTGAGTTCAGGAGCTAGGGATGAAGGGTGGTGAGCAAGAGCTTTTGGATTTATCGTTCCATGAATGTGTGTCTTTGTTTTCTGTTTTGCTTTTTATCATCTGATGTTTTGCCTTAAAATCAGCTTGTGATCCACAGTGTCTGTATGCTTCCTCCGTCCCATAGCTGCCCACATTGGCGTTGGGATCAGTGGACAAGAAGGAATGCAGGCCGTCATGTCGAGTGACTACTCCTTCGCTCAGTTCCGGTATCTGCAGAGGCTGCTCCTGGTGCATGGTCGCTGGTCTTACATAAGAATGTGCAAGTTCCTGCGCTACTTCTTTTACAAAAACTTTGCGTTTACTTTGGTTCATTTCTGGTACTCTTTCTTCAATGGCTACTCTGCACAGGTAATATAACATTATTCATTTATTTTTTTTTATTGGGTAGAGAGCTCTTAGATGAATAAAACTGTAGTTCTGAAAAGACAATTTGTTTCTTCTATATTTGTAGTTCTGGTCCTGTATGTCCTTAAAGTCGGGGCATGGTGAAGTAAGACCATGACTTTTATAAAATGTTTCTGGTGCTTTCAAAACATTTTATTTTGCCTTAGAAAGGGGGGTGTATTTGCTTATGCTTATGTCTTCATCTTAGATTGTTTTTCCATGTTACTTTGCCATTAAGAATAGCATTTACAGGCCAACCGCGGTGGCTCACGCCTATAATCCTAGCACTCTGGGAGGCCGAGGCAGGCAGATTGCTCAAGGTCACGAGTTCGAAACCAGAAATTAATTGGACAACATATATAGAAAAAATTAGCCGGGCATGGTGGCGTATACCTGTAGTCCCAGCTACTGGGGAGGCTGAGGCAGCAGGATTGCTTGAGCCCAGGAGTTTGAGGTTGCTGTGAGCTAGGCTGACGCCACGGCACTCACTCTAGCCTGGGCAACAAAGCAAGACCCTGTCTCAAAAAAAAAAAAGAATAGCATTTACAAACTATTTAACTGTGAAAGTATAAAATTATATTGTGACCAAAGCTAAAGAGATTATATAAATTGTGGATGTTATATAGTTCTATTATCATGTCTCCATTTGTTATTTTGCTTTTGCTGAAATGAGAGCAAGGGGCATATCTAATATGCTAAAATGGCAAAACATGGACCTACGTCAGTGCCTGTGGTTGTGGAACCTTCTTATATGCAATGCCAGAGACAAATGGTGTCTCTGGAATCAGGGCCAGGAGAGACTTCAAGCAGGGTCCCGGCCATCGTCCTGTTTCTGGGCAGGGCTGTGTATAACTCTTATCCCTGAGTAATCCCCTTTCGTCTACCCCATGCTAAGGAATGATGCATGCACAGTGGTGTTTCTTTTCTTCAGAAGCACATTTTTTATATTCAGTCAAATTCCATTTTACAAAATATTTTCATGAAAATGTTGGCCTTGCAAAATAAAAGTTAAAAAAACATTTAACAGTACTTACCTGCTGTTGAAACAATTTTACGTATTCTAAACCATTAATAAAGGGGTATAAAAACGATGAGCACTGACTTGTTTTCCAGCATTATTCAAGTAGAATAGACTCTTACTAAAAACTTTTTGGAGTATATCCCCCCGGACTTATTCTGGGTCGGGGCTGGGGGATTGAGTTCTGCAAAAAGGTCTATGACTCTGCCCGTTCCCTAGGAACAAACTCAAGTTTCCTAGAGGTGTAGACGAAGGGTGATTTACTCAGGCAGGAGAAGCCCTCACTCAGCTGGGGAGGTCTCTGCTTTGAGAAAGCAGGTGAATGTGTGTCCACTAGGCTGGCATGTGTCATTATCGGTAACACGGAGCCTCTGGTACCTCCTCGCAGACTGCGTACGAGGACTGGTTCATCACCCTCTACAACGTGCTGTACTCCAGCCTGCCTGTGCTGCTCATGGGGCTGCTCGACCAGGTAGGCGCCTCGCTGGGAGGGAAGCTTCTGGACAGGTGAGCGCCGTTAGAGAAGTTACAAGCAAGCGTCCCAGCGCTGCCTTCTGGGTTTTGCTTCTTTCTGAGTAAACCCTATCATAATTCTGTTGTCAGGCAACAAGGGTAACTTCTGGGCTGCTTGTTTCACAATAAGAAAAGAGGATGTCCCTGTAGCCCCAGTTACTCAGAGACCGAGGCAGGAGGATCGCTTGAGCCCAGGAGTTCGAGTCCAGTCTGGGCAGCATACTGAGACCCACCTGGGGGAGGGGGGTGGGAAGAGGATTTCTGTGTCTGAGTTGAATTCATTGACAAAAGTGTCCTTGCTCCTTTTGGACACTAGACCTTACTGTTAAGACTCATTATCTCTATAATTTACACATTTTAAAAGTAAATTTTAATATTTTCCAAAACTTGTTTCATTCCCAAATTAATCTATATTTTTATCTACTAGTAATTCTTAGAGGGCTGTACTAAATAAAAATGATTTAGAATTCATCAACTTATATGAGAAAATTTTTTCCCAAAGAATTTACAATAATCTTTCAGGAGGTAAAAATAGCCTCTCTCTATATATTTTTTTGACATTATTATTTTGCTACTTATGGAAAGAAAAATTAGTAAACTTGTTTTCCTTCCATAAGTAGCAAATAAAATCTAACTAGACAAACGCTAAGTAAAGTTTAAGTAATGGTGAGCTAAAGCAATGAGATTGATGTCTACACACAGAAAAATTGCAGGAATAATCCTCTAGTTCAGTTTTTCTTTCCTAAAAGGTTCTAGCAAGTTACATATAATATAAATATCTAAATATCAATTTATAAATTGATATAAAGAGATATAAATTGTAACATATCTCCAACTTCTTTGATGTGATGGACAATACACAACTCTAACTTTGTTTTCTCTTTAAGGACGTGAGTGACAAACTGAGCCTCCGATTCCCCGGGTTATATGTAGTGGGACAAAGAGACTTACTGTTCAACTATAGGAGATTCTTCGTGAGCTTGTTGCACGGGGTCTTGACATCAATGATCCTCTTCTTCATACCTCTCGGAGCTTATCTGCAAACTGTGGGGCAGGACGGAGAGGCGCCATCTGACTACCAGTCTTTTGCTGTCACCATTGCCTCTGCTCTTGTAATAACGGTCAATTTCCAGGTACGTGGCTTTCAGCGACTGTATTCAGTGTCTGTTGGTACCTGTGGTTTTGTATGTAGGCTGGTGTGCATATCCACCTGACTCCTAATCCACCTCTGCCACTTTATAAAAATAGGAATGCTATTTTCCTCCCTTAAACCTGTGGTCCTTACCCCCCAGGCCACGGACTGGTAGTGGGCTGTTAGGAACCAGGCCACGCAGCAGGCAAGCCAAAGAAGCTTCCTCTGTATTTATAGCCACTCCCCATCACTGTAAAAGCTCCCCCTTCTGTCAGATCAGCAGGGGCATTAGATTCTCATAGGAGCACGAACCCTACTGTAACCTGTGCAAATAAGGGATCTAGGTTGCACGATCCTTATGAGAATCTAATGCCTGATGATCTGAGGTGGAGCTGAGGTGGTGATGCTAGCACTGGGGAATGGCCACAAATACAGATTATCATTAGCAAAGAAGTCTGACTGCACAATATATATAATGCATTTGAATCATCTCAAAACCATTCCCTCCCTCCTCCCCTCCTTAGAAAAATTGTCTTCCATGAAACCTGTCCCTGGTGCCAAAAAGGTTGGGGACCACTGCCTTACACCAAGCACATTTCCTATTTCTTGCCTGAGTCAAAGATGGTTTGGTTTCTGATTGTCTAGCGTTCAAGCAAAATCATGCATTAAGTTGCTAGATTCTTAATTTCTTGCTAACTCCCAAAAATGAATGCTCTGTTTTTCTCTGGTTTCCCAACAGATTGGCTTGGATACTTCTTATTGGACTTTCGTGAATGCTTTTTCAATTTTTGGAAGCATTGCACTTTATTTTGGCATCATGTTTGACTTTCATAGTGCTGGAATACATGTTCTCTTTCCATCTGCCTTTCAATTTACAGGTTGGTATTTTCTAAATTCTAAAAATGTACAGATGAATTTCATTAGTTTAGATTTTGATATAACTTCTAGGTAAGTAAAAACACACAAAGTATAAAATTATTGCTAGCGAAAATTGTCTTAACTAGAAATTAAATGGTGATGGTGGGTTAGGAGTATAGTAACGTGAGTGGGAAGAAAGCAAGTTAAGATATAAGATACAATTGTGCATCTGTTGTGTTAGATAACTTAAGGCTTAAAAAACCTACGTGTAAAAGCCTTTTCTTTTTTTCCCGTAGAGCCTATTGTTAGGTTACTGGAAAAGTGAGTATACATGTATTGCTGGTAACACAGTAGTATAGTTTCATCTTGGCAAAACACTATCTGAAAATGCATAATGGACTGTAAATCTTTTCATACATTTCAGCCAGGTATTTCCACTTGGGGAAAATGCCCTGAGATAAAACACACCAAATTTTGGTAAGGTAATGTGTAAAAAGACACCACCACCACGTTTCTAATTGTAAAAAATGGGGAAAAAGAATAGAAGTAATCCAAAGACCTAATATATTAAATTAGCTAATCAAACTACAAAATACATCTGTACTGCAGTACTGGTCTATGGCCCATTAGGAAACGGGCCACACATCACTGCCTGAGCTCCGCGCCACCCACACCATCACCACCCTCACATGCTCCCCCTACCCCCAGTCCATGGAAAAATTGTCTTTCCTGAAACCAGTCCCTGGTGCCAAAAAGGATGGGGACTGCTGGATGGGAAATATGTCTGCAGAACAAAAAATTGATGGAAAACAAAATGTAACCAATGAATAACTGAAATATATGATGAATTAAATATTAGAATGTGAATATCATAAATATTAAATATGAACTAGAATTTATAAGGATCTTATTTTGAATTGAGCATTTGGATTCACAATGGGAAAAAAACCCATAAAGTAGTTTTTCTGTAAAAGATTAGGCTTTTTATGACCAGTTGTTGAGTTGTAAAAGACAGTTGCTATGGTAACCCTTTTCTTGGGATTGAGCTCTTTTTTTTATGATTTTCTTCTTTCCTGATTCTGTTTTAAAAATGTAGTACTTGGTTACTTAGAATATTCTCACAGGGAGTATTTTGTAATTCCATCCACATTTAGCAGTGTAAACATCACATTTGAAATATAAAGACCATTATTTTTTACATACATAAGAGTCAAAGTACAGAAAACATTGTGATAAATTTGTCTCTAGAAGATAATCACATACACTAACAATTTTCAAAACTATACTTATGTGATCATATTATATAGAATTCAATTGTTACAACTTCTGACATAAAAACTCAGACCAAATTGCAGTGCAAAAGCATGGCGCCAGTCAGGCAGAAGTGGATTTTAAATCATGCACTGCCATTGCCAGTTTTGTTACCTTGGGCAAATTTCTTCTCTAAAACTGTTTCAGGGCGACTTCTGGGGCCCCAGAACCTCGTCCATAAAAAAATAAAAAATTAAAACTCAGTTTCTTTGGCACAGAGGATAATACACACCTCTCAGAACTGAATGACATGATCTTTATGAAACACCTGGTACTGGCTGTGCTAGCTTTCATTACTAATATTTGGCATTTCAAACCAAAACTAAGTTGGAAAGTGCTTTTTAAAATTCATGAAAAAATTCAGAAATCTCTATTGCCTCATTTTGCATTTTTATTAATGATCAATGCAAATGTGCTTTTGTTTTTTTCCTTAGTTTTGTGCTCACTTATATACATTTACCTTGTTCCAAAGAATCTGCCCAAATTTGCTTTGCTTAAAATGATTTTCAAACATCCATTCCTTGAGCAGTGATGGGCTGACGTCCTGGGGAGGCCAGTCTGGCTGTAAATCTTTGCCATAAATAATCCATGTGGGGACCAGTGACCATTCACTGTGGCCTTGGGATGGAAGGGCCAGTGTGACTCATTCCCCTCATTCTCTCTCCAGGCACAGCTTCCAACGCCCTGAGACAGCCGTACATTTGGTTGACCATCATCTTGACCGTTGCGGTGTGCTTGCTGCCCGTCGTTGCCATACGGTTCCTGTCCATGACCATCTGGCCATCAGAAAGTGATAAGGTATATCAAAATACAGTCTTCCCCTAACTCTGTCCCTCACGGAAATCAAACCATTTCCCCACCAGCTCCTCTCCTGCAAAATTCTAAGCTCACGGGAAGTTCGGTAAGAGTGCTTCTCTTTAACTCCATCTTGCAAATAAGTCCTTTTGGATTTTTGTTTTGCTTTTTGGTACAAAAATTTCCAAACCTAAACAAAAGGGGAGACTAGAATAATTGGCCCCATGGATTGGTCTCCTCAGTTTAACAATCACAGTG
Organism: Mirza zaza; assembly: GCA_008750895.1. Classification (NCBI taxonomy): domain Eukaryota; kingdom Metazoa; phylum Chordata; class Mammalia; order Primates; family Cheirogaleidae; genus Mirza; species Mirza zaza. Next base: position 8,960 of record VSMD01105270.1, read on the forward strand.
TTAACGTTTTGCCATGCAAACCAGTTGGGGTTTTTCTTCTTAAAGAAAAATGTCACCTCCTGTAGCAAGGTCCCTTTGGGCTACAGATAACAGAAAGCTGTGACTTAAAATGTCTCCATAAGGTATCATTTCAACTCACAAATCAATGGAGCCTGTAGGTTGCTAATGTCAAAAAAAAAAAAAGAAAACCACAAAAAAAACAGAAGACTCGGGTTCTTCACATCACTCCCTTCTGCTGTCTTCTGATTAGCTTCATCTGGGAGATGGCCACAGCCGTTCCCAGCGTCCCCTCGTGGGGCATAGACTATTCTGTGACATTCCCTGAGAAGCCTCGAAACTTCTCGCCCGAGGGCCCCGCACCCTTCCCTCCCTCAGGTCTGCTTTGCCAGAATTAGGTCACATGCCTGTTCTCGGACGAGTGCCTACCAAGGACGATCCATCAGTCCCACGGCCTGGGAGGGATGTGGCCCTGTCAGGGAGAAGATACCAGAATAAAATTAGTTTCCTAGAAACAGGAAGATGCTGCTGGGTAGGCTGTCCCTTTGGCACGCACTAGTGTTCCGCTACCCCCTCCCTCCCTGTCTATGCAGCGGGGACAGGGGGTGCCCACGGCCTACCTGCGACAGGTGCGGGGGGGGGGAAAGCCTGGTGCAGACGCTCGCTCAGTGTCCCGTCGTGGCCACCTCCGTGTCTCCGCCCTCACTTGCCTCCCCGCTGTCCCCTCGCGCCCCTGCAGATCCAGAAGCACCGCAAGCGGCTCAAGGCGGAGGAGCAGTGGCAGCGGCGGCAGCACGTGTTCCGCCGGGGCGCGTCGTCGCGGCGCTCGGCCTACGCCTTCTCGCACCAGCGCGGCTACGCGGACCTCATCTCCTCCGGCCGCAGCATCCGCAAGAAGCGCTCCCCGCTCGACGCCATCGTGGCCGAGGGCACGGCCGAGTACCGGCGCAGGGTGGACAGCTGAGCCCGCCGCCGCCGCCGGGCACATGTCTATTTTTTTTTTTTTATGCAAGACTCTCAGGACTTTTTTGTAGCAAAGATTCCAGAAGGCAATAGCCTTTGTTAACGAACTACTTGGTTTGGGCTATTAATAGCACAGCCAAGGCTCCTATTATCCAACTGCTTACGTTCGTGATGGTTCAAAGGGAACATTTCATCCGGTCTCAGTCCAGGGCGGTAGAACTAGAAAGCATGTGATGCTTCACTTCAGATGGCGTTGCATTAAGACATTACAACTGAACTTCCCTATGGGGAGTTCATGCTGAAGATCGGACTCCTTTGTATCCTTAGGCCACCTTAGAGGTGGGTTTTTTTTTTTTTTTTTTTTTTGGTTAAGTAATGACAAAAGACTCATGAATGTTCACGTGGAAGCTAAGTGGTCCAATGACTTTTTCAAAGTTGATAATAGACTATGTGGTTTCATAATTCTGTACAATCAAGGAAAATTACTTCCAATTTCACAATCCTAAGGTTTCAGTCGGTTTTTGGTTTACTACTACGTTAAATAGCACACTACACTTTCACTATCGCATATTTTAGCAACTTCCTGTAGCACCAAGTGACTCGATTCTCTTGTTTTTAAAATGTATCTAGATATTTACGAGATTTAAAAAAAAAACTGTTTAAAAAAACTGAGGATTATCAGTGGTAAGTTGCAGAACATTTTGCAAAGCTTTCTTTTGAAAAGCGAACTTCGTGCCTGCCTATTTGTAAAGTATTTTATAAGGGACTTGAACAGAGACCTCACTCTTTTTTACTTACGTCTTGAGAGAAAAGGCTAGTGGAGCACATTTCTGAAACTGGGAGAAAAAATGTATCCTTTTAAATTTGGAAATAGCTTTAAATAATTATGGAAACTATCCTCAAAGAGGGGAAAGTGATTTTTTTTTCCAAAGGCTTTTCTCATTCTTTCACACACTAGTTTCCATACTCTAGTGAAGACGTAGGAGTGTTTTCAATAATTGTTTTTTAGCATTGGGTTGTGAATGTTCACAAATTCAGACCCTCTGAATTCCTGTGAGGAAATCACACCATGTATATAAGTTCATTTTCTAGGTACGATAAAAGGATGTATGGCTTGCTATGGAAGTAAATTTCTGAAAGTTTACAACTTTTCTTTAGCTTGTAAATAACTAGTTTTTTTAAAAAAAGAAAACAAGTTAGCTTGTGTAATTCAGTTTCAGATTTCTCTCCCGTTTTGCAAATCGTGGGAAAGGTTGACAATGCAAACGTGTCAAAGACTTATACTGTTGGGTGCAATATTAACAATTTTGAAATGCAAATTGCTTTGGATAAATTATTTCTATATTCTATAAATCTGAGATTGTATATTTTTGTTTAAAAATAAATGTTTTAGTAAAAGCTTTGGAAAGTATAAGTCTTTTTTAAAGATTGGGGTATAGGGCTGGGCCGAAGGTAGTGAGTTATCTCACTCGATCGTTCAGTCAGTTACAGATTGAACTCCCTGTTCCACTTCCTTTCTTACTACTGCACTTTACTAGTCTTAAAAGATTGGGGTAGGCCAGGCACGGTGGCTCACGCCTGTAAATCCTAGCACTCTGGAAGGCCAAGGCAGGCGGATTGCTCGAGGTCAGGAGTTCAAAACCAGCCCGAGCAAGAGCAAGACCCCATCTCTACTAGAAATAAAAAGAAATTAATTGGTCAACTTATAGAGAGAAAAAATTAGCTGGGCATGGTGGCGCATGCCTGTAGTCCCAGCTACTCGGGAGGCTGAGGCAGCAGGATTGCTTGAGCCCAGGAGGTTGAGGTTGCTGTGAGCTAGGCTGACGCCATGGCACTCACTCTAGCCTGGGCAATGAAGTGAGACTCTGTCTCAAAAAAAAAAAAAGTGTGTTATCTGACAGAACAATCTAGTCCTATAATGTCTTTAAAGAAACTTAGGGACAGGGTAATAAGTATTAGGGGATAAATGACTAAGACAGAGGGTGTGAATTTAGAGTTAGGAAGATGGAGTTTGTGCCAGGGAGGGTGCATGTGAGTATACTTAAGGCAAGGGACAGTTTTTCAAAATGACTTCAACTCTTTGGAGCCAAAATAAAAAGGCAAACTTCAAAAGTAGGGGCTGGGAGATGAGCAGATAATCCTGTAAATACATGATGAACAGTTGGCAGAAAAGTGAGCAAAGAGAAAGGAGGGAAAGGTTGGGAGACCTGGTGTTTGAGGCTGCAGGGAGGTTAAATCTAATGACCTGGCTGTGGGACAGGCAGCTCCTGGTCACAGGGAAGCCAGTACCCGAGGAGGGAAGGTTTTCTGTGGACAGAGATGGGGGCCTCCTTGGGAGGCATAATTAGTAGTTGAAAAAGTATTAGTCTTAAGGTGCTTGAGGTGGGAGTGGATGGGCAGATTAGCCTCTGCAATAGAAACGGTATGAGAAATATTCTAATCAAGCTTGGGACATCATCTCAAGGAATTAAATACAGTAGTACATTCTAGGAAAAAATGGCCTTTAAGTTGTTGGCGGGATAAATGTTTTTAATCAAAGAGCACCACCTAAAGGTTCTTAGTCATATTCAGGAGCAGAAACTGCTCAGTATCATCATCTGAGGGGGATAAAGTGATTCCTAAGAGACTTCAAGGTGATAGCAAATATCCTAATGGGATCTAACTATATTTTAACAGTTGCTGCCTTCATGTGATATGCACGAAGCTTAGGAAATTGCAAGACAGCTTCTAAACATCCCATCAGGATCTGCTAGAAAATTATGGCTACAATACAACTTCTGGTGCACGTAGAAACACAAAAAGGCCTGTCAAGACACTGAAAATAAAGTACATCTCAGGAAAAAATGGAGATCGGGACCTTAAACACTAGAAATATTTCTCCAAAGGTGATGTCTAAATGGTCGATGAGCACGAAAAGATGCTCCACATCATTAGTCACCAGGGAAAGATGAATCAAAACCAATGAGATGCCACTTCACACCCACTAGGATGGCTGGAATAAAAACAAAAGTGGAGAAATTGGAATCCTCCTACATAGTTGGTGGGAATGTAAAATGGTACAGCCACTGTGGAAAACAGTTTGGGCACTTCAGTAAGTTACCGTTTGACCCAGCAATTCCTCTCCTAGGTATACACCCAAAAGAATTCAAAATGTGTTCCAACAAATATACACTAAAGTTCACACCAGTGCTAGTCACAATAGCCAAAAGGTAGAAACCCAAATGTCTGACAGAAAAATGGATAAATGAAATATATGTATATATAAAATGGATTATTTAGCCATAAAAAGGGGTGAAGTACTGATACAAGCTACAACCTTGAAAATGTGCTAAGGGAAAGCAGCCAGAGTTCAGAGGTCACATCTTGTAGGAGGAGTCTGTATTTACATATCCAGTATAGGTAAATCCTTACAGACAGATTAGTGGTTGCCAGGGACTAGAGAGAATGGGGGTCAGGGGGAGTGTTATAGTGCATGTATTAACATTGAGACACACACACACGGAGAAAGTGAGAAAGGGAAATTGACTTACTGATTTTAAGGAATTAGCTCAGGATTGTGAGGACTTGCAAATGTCCAGGGCAGGCAGGCCAGCAGGCTGAAATTCTAGCAGAAGTTGATATTGCAGTCTCAAATCTGAAAGCTAGAAACTGAGGCAGAATTCTTTCCTCTTCAGAGACCTCAGTCTACTGATTTAAATCACCATTACAGTAACATGTAGACCTGTTTGACAGAATAGCTGGGTACCACAGCTTAGCTAAGTGGACATAAAATTAACTACCATGATGGGAATGGGGTTCTCTTTTGGAGTGAAAATGTTTTAGAACTTGATGTGGTTGCACAACACTGAATTATTAATTCACTGCCACTGAGTTGCACAGTTTACAATGGTTAATCTTACGTGAATTTTACATCAATTAAAGACAAAATTTTGTTTTTATACAAAAAAAGCCACCTTAGCCTTCAAGAGGACTTATTTAGGATCAGTCCAAAGGTCTTTCTTTATTCCATATAAATATAAAGTAATGATGTAATATAAGTAAAAAGTAATAAAGAAAGAAGTAATGATGTCTTTCTGTAGACACTGCTGATGGACTAATCACCTACCCATTCCCAATCCCCCTCTTCCTCGCCCACCTCCACTACAGAGGTTGGAAATTTAAATACTTGTTCTCTCAAACTCCCTTGCAGCTAGGATGTCGATGTGACCCTCTATAGTCAATAAGACAAAAGGTGAAGTGTGCTGGGAAAACTTTTACTTCCTGAGGTACCTAAACTGCCTCTCCCCCCTTGTCTCACCTCACCACACTTCTTCCTTCCTTGAATGTGAGTGTGATGCCTAGAGTTTGGCAGCCATGTTGTTACTATAAGGCAACAAGCCCACCTGTTAAGGATGGCAGGAAGGAAAATTGGAAAGAACCTGGGTTACTGACAAGGTTGAACAGTCAAACTGCCTACCTCCAGACAACTTATTTGAGAATAAATCCTTACTTGCTTAAGCTACATGAGTTTTCTGTTCCTTATGGCCAAAAGCAATTCTAAATGATATAAAACATGAAATAGACATGAAAGGGGAAAAATTTGAATTTCATTAGACAAACAGCCCAATAAATTAGAAATATAGAAATGGCAAGAAGGGAAGACTTTGAAGGTGACATTGAGGTATTCTTTAAAAGCCCAGCAGATTCAACTAAGAAATTGATGAATAAGAATTCAAGATAGTGGAAACAAATATACAGACACCTTTCATTTACGCAAACAACTAGTAAGATGATGTAATGGAGAAACAAACATATTTGCCATTGCAACAAAAAAAGAAAATGCCCAGGAATAAACTTAAGCCATATGTAAATTTTAAAACATTAGTGAGGTCAAAAGAAGAGTTGAGCAAATGAAAAGCATATTCTGCTCTTGGATAAGACATAACACCATCAAGAGTTGATTCTCCCTGATCTATAAATGGCATATGATCCCCATAAAAATGCCAACAGTTTCCTTTAATAGACAGGCTGATTCTAAAGTTCATGTGGAAAAAGTAATAAGGAGCCAGAAACCAAAAGCGATGAGGTAAGATATTAAACCATACTATTATTTGTAAAGTAGTTTAAACAGTGTGGTTCTAATGCATGATTACAGACATTCATGGAATAGAAAAATCCAGAAATACTCAAACATGTGTATAACTTTACTATATAAATGTGGCATCAAAGATCAGTAGACAGATTGGAGGTGGTGGCTCACATCTGTAATCCTAGCATTCTGGGAGGCCAAGGCAAGAGGATTGCTTGAGCTCAGGAGTTCAAGACCAGTTTGAACAAGAACAAGACCCTGTCTCTACTGAAAATAGAAAAATCAGCCAGGCATCATGGCATTTGCTATGTGCCTATAGTCCCAGCTTCTCAGGAGGCTCAGGCAGGAGGATTCGCTCGAGTCCAGGAGTTTGAGGTTGCAGTGAGCTATGATGCCACCACTGCACTCTAGCCAGGATGACAGAGTAAGACTGTCTCAAAACAATCAATGGGGGGGTGGGGAGATGAATTTTCTAATAAATCATGTTGAGACAACAGGAAACCAAATTGGATACTTTACACTGTAATATAATAAACTCCAAATAAATAAGATTTAAATGTTAAAAAAAATCATAAAACAACACAAATATGGCCTTGGAGTACAGAAAGCCTTTCTAATTAAGAATAGATCCAAAGCCTCAAAGGAAAAGCTAATAAGTTCAAATACATAAACATTGAAAATTTGAGGGAAAAAACCCACAAAGGTATAAGCAAAAACAAATGGAAAAACAGGGGAAATATTAGGAAGTCATTAAAGGGCTAATCTAATATAAAGATTTCTTTGCAACTGAAAAATTCTGACAATCCTACAAAAAAAAAAAAAAAAAAATAGGCAAATGTCTTAGTTTGGGCTGTATAACAAAATACCATAAACTGCATGGCTTATACACAGAAATTTATTTCGCATGGTTCTCGAGATTAGGAAGTCCCACTGGTAGATGAGGTGGCTGGTGGGGGACTGCTTCCTCATTCACAGATGGTGCCTTCTTACTGTGTCCTCTCATGGTTGAGGGGCATATGAGCTCCCTTGGGACAATTTTATAAAGGCGCCAATCCCTCTTGACTTAATACCCTCCAAAAGTCCCTATTTCCTAATATTGTCACCTTAGGGGTTAGGATTTCAGCTTATGAATTTTGGGAGAACACAAACATTTAAACCCATAGCAACCAAGAACATGAAAATCAGAGAAAAAAGAAACAAATGGCTCTCAAACTCATGACAAGATGTTTAAACTTACCTGTAATAATGAAATGCAAATCAAAATGGTTTTGACCATCTTCACCTATTAGTTTGGCAAGAGAAAAAGTTTGATAAGGCACTGTTGAGGCTATAGCAAAACAGCCTTCCTATTTTATTGATAGAAATATAAGTTAATGAAACCCTTAATATAAGTTAATGAAGGAGGGCAATTTAGCAATACCATTAAAACTTCACATGTATATATATACCCTTTGACCTACTAATCACACTTCTCAAATTTATCCTGCATGTATGTATATTTGCCCACAAGGGAAATGATATGCACAATTATTACATCGTAGCACCTTTTTACAATGGTAAAATGTTGGCAATGAGCTAGAAATCCATCACAGGGGACAGGCTAAATGAAGTTCCATCCTGATGACAGATTACAGGAAAACTATAATGGAAGCTAAGGGGAGAATAAGAAGAGATGTCCATAACTCACTGTGAAGTAAGAAGAGCCAGGTGCAGAGCTGTGTGGGGTAGCTTTTTTTATGTATAAATAAAAAGGGAGCAGGAAGTGATGAAATTGGCATAGAGAATCAACGTGATCCTAGCTAAAATCCCAGAGAATTTTTTGTAAAAAAATGACATGCTGATTCTAAAATTCACTTGGAAATGGAAAGAGTCTAGAACAGCTAAAACAACTCTACAAAAGTAAAGTATGTCTCTCTGGTTATCAGTTAAAAAAAAAAAAAAAAAGAGTTGGAAGACTAACATTGCTTGATTTTGAAAACTGTTATAAAGCTGTAGTAATCAAAACAACATAGTATTAGCATAAAGATGGCAAATAGATCAGTGGAACAGAGTACAGTACAGAAATAAGTCATACTTCTATGGACAGCTGATTTTTGTCACGGGTACAAAGACAATGAAGTAGAGAAAGGATAGGCTTCTCAACAAATGGTGGTCAAACATTTGGATAGCCACATGCAAAAACGTGAACTTAGGGTGAAAAAAATGAACTTGGATCCATACTTTGAACCATACCTTGTACCCACAAAACACTGAACAGATGCTTCAACAAAGAAGATATACATGTGGCAAAAAAGCAGATAAGATGATGCTTCACATCATTAGTCTTTAGGGAAGTGTTGCACCTGCTTTTCGCCCCTGGGTAGCTAAGGAATGAATACTCAAAATACGTAGGTTTTAGAAGGGGAGAGGCTGAAGTCTGAAGGAGAAAATGGCCTCCTCAGCTAAGTTCCTCCCCGCATTTCCAAGGATACATACAAAGGGTCAGCCGGCATTTGCTAATTTAACAACTTCCATACAGGTCAGCTGCTTTCAGCTGACCTTGGCACACAGCAAACAAGCAGCTTCGGGCACCTGAAGCACTTTTCACCTGAGCCTTCATTGACCCCACTCACGTTCTTCCCATCCATCCTTTCTTCCAGGCCTAGCCCCCACATGTCCCCCTTTTTGTTTATTTAAAATTAGAGACAGAGTGATAAGAGAAAAGTGTAAGCTTCAGCCACTGTCTTTTCATAATGGAGTTGGGAGGTCAACTGCTGGGTCCGTCCTAGAAAGTAAAAGAGAAAGTGACAAGTCCAAGCACGACTGGTTGATAATATAGACATTTTTGGGTGGTCATAGGAATGCGCCATGTATTATGTAAGTTGGTAACACACACATGAGGATTAGAGGAATGATAAACTACTGACTCTGAGATTAAGCCCTTCTGTTCCGTTTCTCTGCCAGGAGCGTGGAGGCAACCATACTCCTCCAGTCCATGCTGAGTCACTGGTAGAGGGATCTCCAAGTCTCAGACCATGTTAGGGGCTTAAACACAGGCGGGTTTTAAGACATGAGCCCAGTAAACTGTGGCTGTACTTCCTGGGAGAAATAAAAGGAGAAAAAGCCTGCAAAGCAGCCCCCGGGGTACCCGACTGCTATTAAGGCAACAATAGCCACAAACGCCAGAAAAGCATTCCCCAGGGTAGGAGGAACCCCAGTTGTGTTATCATAGCTGACACCTGTGTCTCTAGTTGATGCAATTGACCCCACGTGATCCTGGACACTGTCATGATGTCACATGTCTCAGGGGGACCCCGTCAGCAGTGGCTGGAGGGAGGGACGTTTCATTTGTGAAAGCTAGCTCAGGATGTAGGCAAACTCGTCTGGAAGGGAACCCCCCAGGACCTGTAGAAGTCTGAGCACAAATACATCCTCCTCTTTCCCATGTTAACACACCAAAAGGGCCTCCCAGGTTCCTGTGGGATCCCATCGCCGCACCCACACTTTGTCAGGGCTCGAGCTGGGATCCGGAAAGGGAGGTATAACGACAAAGGACCGGGACAGAGGGCGGTTGGAGACTGGACAAAGTCAAAACATTAGTAGACCCCGAATATCAAGAGCAATTCTAGGCAACAAAAACAAAATGGGAGGTATTAATATGCCAGATATCAAACTATACTACAAAGCTGTAGTAATTAAAACAATCTGGTATTGGCACAAAAATAGGAATATTGACCAGTGGAACAGATCTGAGAATCCTGATATAAAACCATCCTCATATAGCCATCTAATCTTTGACAAAGCAGACAAAAACATACGCTGGGGAAAAGAATCCCTTTTCAATAAATGGTGCTGGGAAAACTGGATAGCCACTTGTAGAAGGCTAAAGCAGGACCCACACCTTTCACCTCTCACAAAAATCAACTCACGATGGATAACAGACTTAAACCTAAGGTATGAAACTATTAGAATTCTAGAGGAAAATGTTGGAAACACTCTCCTAGACATCG
>VSMD01105272.1:0-25235 GCA_008750895.1 Mirza zaza
GGTGGCTCAAGCCTGTAATCCTAGCTCTCTGGGAGGCCGAGGTGGGCGGATTGTTTGAGCTCAGGAGTTCGAGACCAGCCTGAGCAAGAGCGAGACCCCATCTCCACTATAAATAGAAAGAAATTAATTGGCCAACTAAAATATATATAGAAAAAAAAAATTAGCCAGGCATGGTGGCACATGCCTGTAGTCCCAGCTACTTGGGAGGCTGAGGCAGCAGGATTGCTTGAGCCCAGGAGTTTGAGGTTGCTGTGAGCTAGGCTGACGCCACGGCACTCTCTCTAGCCTGGGCAATAAAGTGAAACTCTGTCTCAAAAAAAAAAAAAAAAAAAAAAAAGTGTTAAAGCTCATCTAATACCAAGAAAGCAGCCAATTTGATATCTCTGCTAGAAAAAAACTTCTCTCTTTACTGTTATAAAGACTAAATGAACCTCCTCTATATTCTGGAAAGTCTAAAGAAAAAGATGGTCTATCAATGATAAGTCATCATCTTTAGCATGGACTCTATCACATCTTGAGGACTACTATGATAGTCATCTTGGAACCTTGCTTCCTTATGTCAATTCTGTGCTTTATTGCCTATCTACCTAAAACACCTATCTGACCACGTCACTTCTCTGCTCTGAAACCTCTGAAGTTGCAACCTACAAATCAGCCTAGCAAGCAACATCCTCCACAGCTTGGCCCCAGTCCACACGTTAGCTTTGTATTTCCTACCCTCACACTGGTAGAATCCCATCCTCCTTGGCAGACTTCTCTGCTTAGACTTACACCTTCCTCTACTACCTCCAAGTCCTGACCTGCCATTCACAATTGCTCTCCACAACTCTCCCTGCCTTTGCCCCTCCCGCCTTCACACATTCTCTTGCCCCCTTGTTTCTTCCATAGCTATTTGTTCTTCTATATAACCTTGGCAAAGCTGATTTGACTTTGTGCTATTAGTTTATTTATGGATAATGTGTTCATGATTTAAAAATACTCCAGACCCCCCCCAACACACACTCACCAAAAAGTGCAGGAATGGGACAGATAAAATAATATTGGGAAAATGGGGGTTCATTATAGTACTCTTTCTACATTTTGTGCATATTTTTAAATTTCCATAATAAAAAGTTGGGAAAAAAGAATTATTTGTGTACACGTACCACTATAGTAGGGACCGTCTTACAGATCTTGGTAGAATAACAGAAATTTACTAAATTTTTCCATTAATCTCTTCTTCATCCTTTTTCTCTCATTTTATTCTGTTTATTCTGCCAAAAGCCACCTGTAATGCCCTCTTCTCCATGCTCTGGGAGGAAATTTGGACCAGAATGGTGGGGATAGGAACCAAAGCATTCCCTGAAAGTCTGTCCTTTTCTGATATGAACCCTGTAAAGCCTAAAGGTAGAGAGGAATAGGGAAGGATGTCCCCTAAGACCTATCACACAAAAAAAATTAAAGAATTAGGATCTTACCACTTTTAGTGATAACAGCTAAACCACCATATACATAGGAAATCTTCCCTTCCCCCAAATATAAAAATAATAAAGATACTAATGTGCTTATATCCTGAGAAGTGTGGGCTCTCATCCTGATGGGGGAGTGGGTAAAATTTTTGCTGAGTACAAACTTTTGAATTCACTCATCCCTAAAAAATTAGGACTGACTTATGTAATCTAAGCCTACCTTACAGTGGTTAAAATACTCCCACTCCTCCATACCAATTACCACTTCCATGTCACACTAAGTATCGGAAGTTTCTACGCTTCTGGTCAACAAATACTTAAAGCCTACCTAAGTATTTGGGTAAGTACCACCATTTGTCTATTAGCCCATCAAAAAACTGAGCTTATATACACAAAACTGAAGTCATAAAGAGTACACAGAGCTAAAGCACACGATGGGAGGCACAATACAAAGAAATGAAGAATCAGGTTTCAATTCCACAAGTCTCTTAGAGTAAGTCGCCACAGCCAAATAAAAAGATAATCTTGTCTAGCCAGCCCTCATTAAATGTCTAAAGATAAATGCCTGAACAGACAGGCACATATACAATAATCCCTTGTATCTGCACATATACAATAATCCCTTCCTACATAGCTCAGAGTTAAGAAACAAACAACCAGAATAATGTCTCATCATTTCAACCCTCAGTTTGTATCTATAAATGTCTATATTTATTCATTCATCCCCCCCAAACTGTTTTCAACTGAATCAAAGACATTTTGAAAAGCTCTGTTTGTCCTCAACTTACAGCTTGTCCATTGGCTTCATAAAGTGGACATTTTTGCTTGATCTTGGCCAGTTCCATATTCACTTGCTTGCTGACCACAGCCATGGGATTCCCTCCTAGAAAAAAACTCAAAAAATTAAATTCAACACACTTATGAAAAGAGAATGAAAACCTCAAAGTAAAAATATTTTTACCTCAAGAATGCTCAACATTTATGGTATATGATTTATTTCTCAAAAAAAAATTTGCTCAGGCTGGGCACGGTGGCTCACGCCTGTAATCCTAACATTCTGGGAGGCCGAGGCAGGAGGATCGTTTGAGCTCAGAAGTTCAATACCAGCCTGAGCAAGAGTGAGACTCCGTCTCTACTAAAAAAATAGAAAGAAATTAGCTGGACAACTAAAAATATATATATATAAAAATGAGCTGGGCGTGGTGACACATGACTGTAGTCCCAGCTACTCGGGAGGCTGAGGCAGGAGGATCGCTTGAGCCCAGGAGTTTGAGATTGCTGTGAGCGAGGCTGGCACCACAGCACTCTAGTCCAGGAAAAAGAGTGAGACTCTGTCTCACACACACACACACACAAAAATTGCTCAAAGTAAAAATATGTAAGATAACTATGAAGAAGAATGCTAAACATTACCTATAATTTCACTACAGATCTTTCTAGATTTTAAGTATATAAAATTATAGACATAAATACACAAAAGGATCATAACACACGTATTGTTTTATAATCTGTTTTCCTTTTTTTTTTTGAGACAGAGTTTTCACTTTATTGCCCAGGCTAGAGTGAGTGCCGTGGCATCAGCCTAGCTCACAGCAACCTCACACTCCTGGGCTCAAGCAATCCTGCTGCCTCAGCCTCCCAAGTAGCTGGGACTACAGGCATGTGCCACCATGCCCGGCTAATTTTTTCTATATATATTTTAGTTGGCCAATTAATTTCTTTCTATTTATAGTAGAGATGGGGTCTCGCTCTTGCTCAGGCTGGTCTCGAACTCCTGAGCTCAAACGATCCGCCCACCTCGGCCTCCCAGAGAGCTAGGATTACAGGCTTGAGCCACCGCGCCCGGCCTGTTTTCCTTTTTTGAGACAGAGTCTCACTCTGTCACCTGGGCTAGAGTGTTGTGGCTTCAGCCTCGCGCACAGCAATCTCAAACTCCTGGGCTCAAGCGATCCTCCTGCCTCAGCCTCCGAGTGGCTGGGACTACAGGCATGCGCCACCACACAAAGCCAATTTTTCTATTTTTAGTAGAGACCGGGCTCACTCTTGCTCAGGCTGATCTCAAGCTCCTGACTTCAAACAATCCTCCTGGCTCAGTCTCCCAGAGTGCTAGGATTACAGGCATGAGCCACTGCACCCAGCCTTAGAATATTTTTTCAACTTAGCAATACATTGTGGACATCACTTTATGTTAACATGGAGCTACACAATTTTTAATGGCTGAATAGTTCTCACTGTATAATAATTTAATCTTCTAATCTGTGGTTTCTAATGTTCCACTATTATAAACAATGCCATATTAAAAATGCTTCAAACACAATATTGTCCATTTGTCTATTTTCTTAGGATAATTTCTTGGAACTGGAAAAAGATACCCTAGGTAAAAAGAAATGTAAATTTTATATATACTTACTATACCCTTTCAGGAAGACTATTTGGAAATTTACCTCTCACTAACAAGAATACACTAAACCAATACATTTCAAAACCGCATCTATAATTTTAAACTGTAAACTTCAACAATTTTATGAGTCTCAGACTATGCATCACAGCTAAAAACTAAGAACTACTTACCAAGCCCTGTCACCACCATGGCTCCAAGATCAGCTACGTAGTTTCCCTTGCGAAACGTAGCGACCCGTCCACCAACACGGTCCTGTTTTTCAGAAATTGAATGGCCAAAATGAGTAGTTCTGTTTTGCCCGCAGACCTGGCATAATACCATGCCAAGGCTCCTTCATAGTTCAGAAAGAAAGGTGTAGCATTTACATGGAGTGCAATCAATGGGCACAAAGGGGAGTGAAGTTTAACTCAGAGATGACTTCAGGGAGAGACAGGTAACGAAGGACATTTCAGAGGTACAGAATCAAATGATGCGATATGGAACAATTTGACAGCCAGAAGACATATTCAGTCCCAGTTACTATTATTTCTCTACCTGTCTACAATATCTTTTAATGTACAGGATGAACAAGGGCTACCTACAAAGAAAACATTTGTTCACAAATTCTAACACTATTTAAATATCAACCTTCTACCACTGTAATCTGACACTTGCCCCTCAATCCTCAAAGTTAGCTGTGAATAATTTGATAGATGACTTCTCTGACAAATGGTTCTCTAGTGCAGCCCTATGATAAGGGGCAAAGAGCTTACTGAACGGAAACTGTTAGAGTATCTTTCATCCCTGAATAGGCCCAGGTTTATCTCTGCTGACTAGGGATTTTCAAATATGAGAAAACCTTACTGAGCTATAGTGATAATTCAATAATTATGGATAATATGAGCATACTCTGTAAACTCCAAATAAGCAAACAAAATAGCAAAACAAAACAAAAATGTATACACTAAATTATAAACTCCACATAGGAAGAGATCATGATCCCATAATTTCTTATTGTATTTTTAGTACATAGTACACACAAATGTTTTCTGAATTAATGAATAAAATATTATTTTTAGTAACAGACTGTATCAGCAAAATATTTAATTTTGACTTCCCGATACTCCATTTAAAAAGAATATTTTTAAAAATTAGTAGTTTAGGCTGGGCATAGTGGCTCACCCCTGTAAACCCAGCACTTTGGAAGGCTGAAGCAGGAGGATTGTTTGAGGCCAGGAGTTCAAGATCAGTCTGGGTAACACAGCAAGACTGCATCTCTACAAAAAATTTTAAAATTAGCTGGGCATGTGGCATGTACCTGTACTGCCAGAGACTGAGAATGAGAAAGGAGGATTGCTTGAGCCCAGGAGTTTGAGGTTGCAGCAAACTATGACTGCACCACTGCCTCCAGCCTGGGCAACAGTGAGACCTTTTCTCTTTAAAAAAAAAAAAAAAAGACAGTTTATAAAAAAGCTATTTGGATTGACCTGCATAAAACATTTTGAAAACTTTTATAAAATTTCAGATTGTTTAGGTTATCTCAGAAGTGTTTTTTAAATGGTGGGAGTCCAGGGAGGCTTTTAAGCCACTGGAAGATAATTAGTTTTCAAAAACTATTCATGAAAATAATCTGAATAGTAGCATCCTTATATGATGTTCTTTTTTCCTGTGTGCCATTATCCCTTTCTCCTCCAACTTTCCATTTCTCTCTCTAGGACTAATAATAAGAGAACCAATATCTTGGCTTCTAAAACATGGCTCCTCTCTGAGAAGCAACTTCTCTTCCTTGAATATCAGTAAGAAATTACTCTGTTGTACCACTGAAAATAACTACCTCCTACAAAGGCTACGTCTGTGAAGGCCCCAAATTTGAGAGTTAAATGCAAGAAACAATGACCTGAAAATCTCTCTCAAAAGAATATATGGATCATTTACAAATTCTAAATACTTACTGAGCACTTTCCAAGGCTTTACCATCAAAAATGCTTTATCCAGTATAAATAACACTATAATCAATTTTGCTTAGTTGTATGATTCCTCAATTTGCAATAGATAATTTTCTTAGCATATTTCCATTAGGTCAGGTTTCTTAAATCCAAAATAAAATTCTTACCCTCGCTTCTAGAAGTGTGACATCCATTCCAAAACTCTGTAATTGTCGAGCTGCTGCCAAGCCTGAGACACCAGAGCCTATAATAATTACCTTTCCTGTCTTTTTAGCTAAAAGCAAAAAATGAACAAAAATTAGAATATTTGATTGCAAGTATAAGAGTTTGTATTTATAATTTTTTCTCATCCAGACCTCTAGGTTTTTAATATTTTATAATGTCTTACAAAGTAAACAATTCAGATAATTATTTTCAAAATACGAAAACTATCTGAAAACAACAAATATCTGAAACTTACAAGTTTTAATTCCATGTTGAACATCTATAAATCAAACATGCTACCTCAAGATTTACTTTCTCATTACCTCAGTCACGTGGTCAGTATCTGTGATCCTTAAATTATTAATAATCTGCTTCATTTACCTTATAATTATACTAGGATATATTCTGGGTATAAGCTATTTCCTTTAACCTCTACTTTTGTAGTCTTAAGTTAGTATCCCTTTGAAAAAGTATTAAAGTATTAAAATTCTCAAAATACCCCTATCTCCTGGATCCCTGGCACACATTATCCACCCAAACACCATAAAAAGAATGAATAGTGTTTAAGAAAAAAATCTTTTTAATAAAAAATGCAATCTTTAGCAGCCTGAAGAACTTGTCAATTAAAGAAAAACTTCAAACCTCCTACTTGCAAAACTGACTTCTCTCATTTTTAACAAATTTTATTTATTTTTTTAAAATTGGAAATCTAGTATCTTTTACTAAGTAGCTATCAAATGAAAAATTAAACAAAATGCACATTTATTAAGAGATTTTATTTTCAATTAGATTTGGGAATATTTTGATTTTAAATATAGATTTACAAATCAAAATAAAATGCTAACAGCATCAAGGATATAAAGAACAGTCCTGGAATCATAATTTAAAACCAATTCATTGGCCAGGCAGGTCCTTACTTGGTAGGGGTTTTATCCTCTTATAGATGCCGAAGTTGATAAGACCATGACGCTCTAAATAACTGTGAACTCGGTGGACAAGCACAGTATCACCTATAGAAAAAGTGGTTTAAAAACATGTTTATATTTTCAGCAGTTTAAACAGAAAACTCTTCTACCTCCTTCTACTTCTCTATCATGAAATCATTCAACACATCTTTTCCATAAGCTTCAAGGTCATGTGACTCTTTAGAAAATTGATTCTTAGAATTATCAGTCTGTGGGACCAACATACATATCACATAATTTGGAGTTTGTATTTATTTATTTTTAGAGACAGGGGTCTTGCTTTGTTGCCCAGGCTGAACTTTAACGTCAAGGCTCAAGTGATCCTTTCACCTCAGCCTTCGAAATAGCTGGGACTACCAGCTACAAGTATGTACCACTGTACCTGGCTAATTTAGAATTTTTAAGAATGACATTCCACTGCAGATGCAATGAGAACAAAATCAAACCTTTGGAAAGTAGTTATAATGCTCATTTGGTAAAAACTCCACAAGACTTTGTTGATGGCAAGTGGGACATAAGAAAAGCAGATAGCCAGCCGACCAACTGCCAACACAGTATTCCATGTTTGATCCTTGGACAACTGGTCTAGGAAAATTATTTTTATTTATTTAGTTCAATGTAGTATTTTAAAGCAAAGATTAGGAAAATTATTCAGCAATCTCTTGAACTCATCTGTCAACACAATTTAAAGACCAGGAAAACACAATAAAATAGGTTTTCTGTAAGACTGATTTTTGTACAATACAAAGTAAAATAAAATGGAAATATGAATGAAAAAATTAATTATCAAGGAACTATGAGACTCCTGGAAGAAAACAACACAATCCAGTCCAAAACTAGTCTTATTGAACACACTACTTACTGTTATAAGGCGCTTCTAATTGCTGGAGAGTAGCCTCAAATGTCAGCTGAATCTTTGGATTATCCAACCACAACTGCAACTGTATTTAAATGACATACATTGTATTACATACAAATAGACATATGACATTTGACCATCTTTAAAATCATCTTTTTAATTTTAAGGCCTCAATTATGGGCTTTACTTTAATTAAAACAGTAAGGGTTATATTCCTCACAAAGAAACTAATCAAACACAAAACTTTGTCAAATGAGTAAATAATTGAAGCAGCTAGGGGATATTTAACCTAATAAAGAAAAATACCTAGTAATTTACAAAGGCCATGCAGCTAGTAGGGAGCAACTAGGATTTAAATGTGGGTTAGGTGACTCCAGAGATACTGAGCAGATAAAATCCACAAATCTAATGATCAACTAGATATGCTAAGATGGGGGAGAAAGGTGTCAAGGACGATTTCTCCATTTTTGGCTTACACAACTATTAATAAATGAGTTGGTATGCCATTCATTGAATGAGGACACTGAAAAAAGAAATGAGATAATGAGTTTCATTCCAAACAAGAGGAGATATAAAACAGGCAGCTAGACACCTAGTCTCAGAAGAGAGGTAAAATCTGGAGTCACATTCTTATGGGTGATAACTGAAGCCAGAGGAGAGGACCTTAAGGGCCTTAAGGAACTCCCACACAGTTCACCTAATGGCCAGATGTTAAAGTTAAGCCTATAAAACAGTAAGAAAAGATAGGGAGGCAGGAGAAAAACAATACTGTGTTACTGAATCCCAGGAAGTACTGTGTTTAAGAAAGGAGCAGTCAATTATTTTAAATACTGCTGAAAAGGCAGCAAGATGGAGAATGGAAAATATTATAGTACAATCAGTAGGTTCTAACATGAATTCTCTTCGAAGTGAATATATATTTGCAAAATGCAAGACAAACTAAATACCACCATATTTAAGTCTTAGCTAAAAATTAATAAAGAGTGCTCCATAGGCAAGTTTCAACAAAGAAGGAACTAATTTGGTTATGTGTAAATATATCAAGTTACTAAGGGACATGACCAAATCCATATGGATACTCTACTTTTCTCTGTGGCCACTAACAAGACAAATGGATTCCTCAAGTATACACTGGGCTCAAGCTTCTCAACCCTAACACAAGTCCTCTTTCTCCTTCTATCCTATAAAATAAAGCTCAGGTCATACGTTCTAGTTCAATAATCCTAAAGTTGCAGTTTTAAAATCTGGAGGCAAAAGATATAGTATAAGAATAGAGAACTGATACAATTCTTGCAGGAGAGATTGATTTATGCTTTGTTTCACAGCCGGAGACCACAAATTCTAACTTGCACCACCCTTCCCCAAATCTGGACTTTTGGTAAATCAGAGAAGACAGAGATCCCTATAAATCCACCACTGAAATTTTAAGTGAAAAGTGAAAACTCCCTTTAGATGAAACCAAAAGTATGACAATTTTATCTTGAAAAATGCACTTAGAGCAAATGTTGATATGCTATACACAGAAGTTGATTCAATTATAAGACAACCCAGCCTTGGAAATACACACTAAGAATTTCCCATTCACTTTTTTAAAAAAATCACCATCTTTTTGTTCACTGTCTTTTCTATATTACAAAAACCCAGTATAACTTACCAATCATGCTAGTTAAATGACATTTAACAATTTAATTTAATGACATTAATAAATTTAGCAGTGGTTTTGCAATCTAACAGTCAAAATAAAGAAGTTAATGGTGGCTAAAAAGCAAACATACTAATGACATCTCTGAGCTATATTCATATTCAAAACAGCTGAAAGTGCAATGTAAATTTCTTCTACTTTGTATCACCCTACAGTAAGATCTGAATGTTGTGAATAGCACCTTCAATCATCTACTCTAGGGCCAAATAAGAATTTCTGATGAATAAAAGGTATGAAAGAAAAACTCACAGAAAAAAATACAAATGACTAATAAGAGTGTGAAAAAGCACTCAATCTCAATAATCCAAGAAATGAAAAAGAAATAAGATGGATTTGGCCTATTATAGCAGAACAGATTATCACTGTTTGATAAAAATGGGCAGGGCAATAGGGTGTTGACTGGTTCAGCTTTTCTGGGAAATGATCTGGCAACATGTATCAAAAGTGTTCATACCCTTTGACAATGTAGTAGTTTTCATTCTAGAAATCTATCATGAAATTATCTCTGGAAATAATAACCAGAGATAGTCAAGAATACAGAAGACTGTAAAGAGCTTAATTATGATAAGGCAAAAATGGAAATTTAAATGTCCAACAGTTAAATTACAACTCAACTGTCCAACAAAATATTGTGCAGACACTAAAGTCTCATTCAGCTGAAGGAGGTTGAACCAGATAAGCAGAACATGGTAAAGGTTTCTCTTATTTTGAGAGGGAAGGACAAAGTGGTTATTTAAAAAAAATGTTTTACATGCTTAAAGATTCTTAAGCACATTTTTGAGGTTATGAGGTCTGAAAGGGATACAAAAGAACATATAAAAGTAGGACCTGAATTTTTAAAAATAAAAATTACATATACATTTTAAGCACTCAAAGGAACAACTACTAATTTTTAACAATGATCTCTGGGTAATAGGATTATAGACAATTTTAAAAAGTCTTTCCTCTCTATTTTTTTCTAAATTCTAAAATACATGTACTTTTTATAATCTAGGTGAAAAAAAGCTGACATGAAAACTTACTGTGCGGTTTCTAATGAACAGAAAAACCTTCTGGGTTTGCTGCGGTCCACTGATAATATCTGGGAAACAGGCTGCTTCTTGAGAAGTCATCCGGTCGTGAGGAAGTCTGCTCTGGAAAGCCGCGCCCTCCACACCTAGCAAAGAAAGCAAAGAACTTCTAGGAAAATGCAAGTGAACACAAAACTAGGGATGATGGCCGGGCGCGGTGGCTCAAGCCTGTAATCCTAGCTCTCTGGGAGGCCGAGGTGGGCGGATCATTTGAGCTCAGGAGTTCGAGACCAGCCTGAGCAAGAGCAAGACCCCATCTGTACTATAAAATAGAAAGAAATTAATTGGCCAACTAATATATATATAGAAAAAATTAGCCGGGCATGGTGGCACATGCCTGTAGTCCCAGCTACTTGGGAGGCTGAGGCAGCAGGATTGCTTGAGCCCAGGAGTTTGAGGTTGCTGTGAGCTAGGCTGACGCCATGGCACTCACTCTAGCCTGGGCAATAAAGTGAGACTCTGTCTCAAAAAAAAAAAAAAAAACAACTAGGGATGATGATGTCTCAAACTTCTTTTTTACTTGAAAAACTCAGGAAAGCTTTGTCTCATTCACAGACTGATATTGCTTCCTTCTTTTGAAAAAAACTTTCAATTTGTCTCAAAAGCTGAAACTTCCTTAGAAATTAGCCACTCTTTTGAGTTTAACATTCCAAAGTTTACACTTTACTAATGAGTGAAATCTACCTTATAAGACAACAAGGCATTTAGAGTATTTTCTTCATCCATAAAATAACTTTATAATATTGGATGATATTCTAATTAAAATCTGCATCATTGATGTGTGTACAATAAAATTTAAAACTAAAAACCAGAATAAAGGAAAGTATACTAACAGGAAAGCAAAGGAGGCTACACAGTGAAAAATGTAATCACATGCCTTCTGTTAGGATTACAGTATGGAACAGAAAGATGACTCTGAAGTTTAATAATTAACAATAGAAAATACATAGTCCTTTCAATAGTAACATCTATTAGTTCTCATAATTCAATTCTGGCAAGCAGTGAGAGAAATTAAGCAGCCAACAGTGATAAGACAGAAGAATGTAAGGAATTTACCTTTTCTGGCACAAACATTAGAAATGCTTTACTATATACTATTAATATAAGCAAAATGTTATTACACACATCATGTAATACATACACAAATAGTGTATACATATACTATTAATACAAGTCAAATATGTTATTTTGAAACTCTTTAAATTGATTTTTTTTTAACAGACAAGGTCTTGCTCTGTTGCCCAGGCTGGAGTGCAGTGGCATCATCATAGCTCACTGCAATCTCCAACTCCTGCCTCAGCCTCTCAAGTAGCTAGGACTACAGGTACACACCACCACACCCAGTTAATTTTTAAATTTTTTGTAGAGATGGGGGTCTCACCATGTTGCCTACGCTGGTGTCCAACTCCTGACCTCAAATGATCCTCCTACCTCAGCCTCCCAAGGCGCCTCACAGGCATAAACTGATGGTTAAGTACATCTTTATAACATGATCTTAGAAATATACTTGCATATATTGTGCTTATAAGATTAATGACCTTTATCAAGATGTACTTAACTGCCAGCTCATAAAAATATCAGGACAATTTAAAGAGTTTCAAAATTCAATACCATCGAAGTCATTTTATGTAAGTAACAAAATAGGCACCAGACACCCATTTATTATCATTTTAAAGCACATATAGAAGCACTGATAATGGAAGCAAAATTAACAAAAAGGCATTAGTAAGATTAGAAGAACAAAAAGAATACGGCAGGTAAAGATATAACTTAGAAAATTACAGCTAAGCTACTGGGGGTCTGTTTCCACAAACACACTCAAATGGCAAGCACTACCTAGAAAAAAATGGTTAACAACAGGTCATGCAAAAATGCCAATGCATGGGGCACACATTAAGAAACACTATTCTTAGAGACAAAGAGAAAAGGCTACCCACCCACTGTAGATAATGAGGGCATAAATATTGTGTTTCACATTACTAAATCAAATCAACAATCCTTAAATTTAATTAAGCCATACTAAAATTAAAGACTGTCAGGACAATTTATTCCTTAGGGAAAAAAATAATGACTAAGAGCCATATTGTTGTAGGTAGAGCATGAAATTAAGGCAAGGAAAAAAAATACTGACTATCAGGAGGGTATGGGTTATTTCAGTAATGTGAAATTTTCTAAATCTATACAGCTTTGATATCCTCAGTCCCCTACCCCCAAATCAAATAAAAGCAACACAAATAAAAAACAAAAACCAAGATTAAAAATATCTCACATTATAAAGAGTATTATAGACACACTAATCCTGAGTATCTGAACCAAATATCTCTTAATAGTTTCCTTCTTGTATATTTTATAAGTGTATACTATTAACACGAAAATCAACAATCTCTATTAAATTCCACTTCTCCCTGTCAAAACTGGAAGTAGTTTTCTTTTTTAGCTATATTACCTTCTATATGTATAATAAGTAGTCATTAATATCAATCCTACTGCAAAATACTATTTATCAATGACAGAAAAACTATGTAGGAAAAAACACTAAATTTTATATTATATTTGACTCCTCATTGCAAATGTCCTTATCAAAAATCATTCTAATATAGTTGGCTAACTTTGGGAAATTGGAGAATATATAACAATTAAAAATGTTATTTATATGTCATGTAGCAGTTTCAAAGTATCTCTAATCAAATATCAAAAGTTTAAACAAATGCAATTAAAGAAGATGAAAGTTGTGACATTAATGTATGCTTGGAATAATATTCTTCTCTACTTTCTACACAACATCTAAAACAACTAGCTATTCCTAATATTTGCTATCAATTTTTAAAAATGAAAAACTCTCAATAATTATTTCCTTCCATTGGCGTGTAGGGATGAAGACTTATTTTAAGGAATGAAGACCATTACCAAAATCAGGGTGAAAAGCCCACAAGAAAAAAGCTAATTAACCCTTTTTCAAAGAAACAAAAATTGTTAATTTGGAAACTAAACCTTGAGAAGCTAAATCAAAACATCCTTTTTATAAGACAGTTCCAAAATGAAGTAATAGAATACTTTGGATAATCTTTTTTTTTTCCTTTTGATACAGAGTCTCACTCTGTTGCCCAGATTAGAGTGCCGTGGAGTCAGCCTAGCTCACAGCAACCTCAAACTCCTGGGCTCAAGCGATCCTTCTGCCTCAGCCTCCTGAGTAGCTGGCACTACAGGCATGTGTCACCACGCCCAGCTAATTTATATATATATATTTTTAGTTGTCCAGCTAATTTCTTTCTATTTTTTTAGTAGAGACAGGGTCTCACTCTTGCTCAGGCTGGTCTCGAGCTCTTGAGCTCAAACAATCCTCCCGCCTTGGCCTCCCAGAGTGCTAAGATTACAGGTGTGAACCACTACGCTTGGCTGGGATAATCTAACTCTTAAATATCTCTTTTAGAAGAAAAACATTTAAAAATAAAATTATTTTAATGGCCAGGCTCACTGGCTTGTGCCTGTAATCCCATCACTTTGAGGATCACTTGAGGCCAGGAGTTCAAGACTAGCCTGGGCAACATAGCAAGACCCCATCTCTACAAAAAATTAAAAAAATTAGTCAGGTGTGGTGGTGTGTACCCATAGTCCTATTTACTTGGGAGGTTGAGGCAGGAGGATCCCTTGAGCTCAGGAGTTCAAGGCTATAGTGAGCTATGATGACACCACTGTACTCCAGCCTGGGTGACAGAGCGAGATTCTGTCTCAAAAAAAAAAAAAAAAAAATTGACTTTAATAACATCCTTATTAAAAAGTACCAATAGTACATATAATTCAGAAGTTGTTTACACTTAGCTCTGGAATATATATTAAATAATAGTTTTGTACTTTGGTGCATATATGTTCCATTAAACAATGAAATCTGGTATTCTGGAAATGCGGAATGTTTCAAAGATGCTATCTAAATTTTTTTAAAGCTCCAAGGCTGCCTTCGTACCATCTTACCTTCTGTTCAATTCCTTCCTATTCACCATTTCACATAGGAAATTCCAGCATCACCTTTCAGAATGCAGTCCTGCTAAAGCAGAACTGCCCCTTTTAATGATCTGACTGGCTCACACTTTCTCTGAAAACACAGTAGAAGTAGCTAAGTATTTAAGGGAATAATTTAGATCTTCTGGGATAGGTCAACCAGAGAGGGAAAAAGAGGGGGAGAGGGCAGATGAGATTAAAGGCTCTCTATTCCATGAAATAATTTCCCCTGATTCTGATAAGATATAGGTAGCACCTTGACTAGAGTAAGGCAAGAGATATAAAAATTAACAAAGGAGGCCACCATGAGAGTTATTTGCCTTTGATATTCTAAATAAAGTAGACAACTCTAAATAGACTTCTAGCTAAAGAGTGAAAACAAAAGCCTATGGGATCTACATATAAAAGAATAAAATAGGGGGAGTAGAGAGAAAAAGGGAAAGAAGAGGAGAATCATGATTTCTTATACTTTAGATTTTTGATCTTTAAGGTAATGCCTATTTTAAATGATTCTAAGGGTATAAGGAATAGTCTATGCACTAAGCAAGATCCCTGAGCTCTTACTCCTTCTTCACAACTGCTGGTATATCACTGGTCAATTCATTTAACAACTTTGGGTTTCAGGTTCTAATCCATAAAATAGGGGTTGATACAATACTATCTGTTTCAAGGAAGGAAGTAAGACAGGATGGCCTCAAGTTCCCTTCTAGCTTTAAGATTTAGGATGTGTACACCAATTTGAGGTGGATTTTTAAGAAGTCAAGATATGATCCTGGCCCCAAGATATCCATGAGGGTCGTTTGGCTGTATTAAGAGAAGAATGTTGATCACTTATAAGCATGTTTCTAACTCTGATTGATCGTCTCACAAATGCGTGCTTCTGAACATGACAAAGACCTGAAGAAAGATCTTGAAGAGTTCAGAACAGTCACCACCATTCCTGACAACACTCAAAACTCATGTTCTACTAACAGTAAGTCAGTAGCACCACAGTTTTATATGAAAGTCTGATTCTACTTCCAGCAATACACATTGTTTACTTAAGCAAAAAGAGAAAATATGCACATAAGAACAAATCAAAACCAAAAAGCAACTAGAAAACTCAATTTCTTTAAGTTTAAAACTCTAAAGGCTATCCCTGATCTTCAACAACTCCATGGAATATATGAGTGTGCACCATTTGATGAAAAGTATTCTTGAAGGTATATCTGCCACAGACAGACTCTGAAAGAGGGTTTTAACTTCTCTAAGATATGTATATATTGATTATCAACCTGCAATCCGTGGGACAGCATTTAAAGAAATTTACTTCTAACATTCTGGATCTCTTAACCACTAATTGCTGTATTAACACTGAACTATCTTTGTATTTGTAAAATACAAGCACTCCCAGAACCTATTATATGCAAACTGCAATAGACAAATAATTTTAAAGTAGACTTAACAAAATTAGAAAGTGACCACCTCCAAAAGTGAAGGAATACCTATTCCAATTCTATCAAAATGTATATAACAAACCAGCTTTGAGAATTGGAACAAACAAAAACATCCTTCAAGAAGCAAAGGATGAAATCCGGATGTGTTACTTAGGATTCCTGGATTAAACTTTAACTGTTCCAGATGGTGACCCCTATAAATCCTTGACTTTTTCCTGGAAGTAAAAACCTCATATTGTTTGGTATGAAAAAAAAACATTTCAAATAAACTTTTTCAAAAGATAATTTTCACATGAGAAACTATGTTTAAACTGAAAAATGATTAACTATGTCATGTTAATTGAAAAAAGTATTCAACACCATATAACAATCATTTTTAAAAAGATGTTGCTTGCCTGCATAGCTGTTCTTACTAGTCCTAGTCATTAGTCCTTCTCTTTTAAAAAGATTTTCAAGCCTGTGGCTTCTCTCTCTGTGTATACAGCTGTCTTTCCTTTTAAAGGTCCCATGATTCCTAAGTCCATGTTTTATATCATGTTTATTATTACTATAAAGGCTGCTGGGGAGAAAAGTACCCGCCATCCCCTCAAAAACAGGAAGAAGAGTGGAGGGCTGAGATCGGCCTGAGGACTTCAAAAGGTTTTGCTTGCCTTTGTTCTGGCTATACTCTCTCCTACTATACAACTATGCCCTGTGGGTTAAATTTCACCTGCGCTTCTGGCTAAAATGTGGATACCACAGCCAAAAACACTTGCAAGCATCAATCCTGACTTGGCGGCTCTTGCTACTAAGTGGCAAGCATCTAATGCCACCCTCACCTGATGCTTGGCCGTCTCCATACCCTCCAGAACTGTCGTCTTGAAGTCCTCCTGCTTGCCCTGTGGAAGGAAAGAGGAGAACTCAGGGACCTTACTCCATAAATTAAGATAATATCTGGACATAAAGGCCTAATAGTTGGCGACTCATGAATTCACCACCAACTAGTAAACCCATATTCAGAGAGCTCCTTCTTCTGGAATCAAGGCCCAGGGAATTACATCAAAATCTTTCAAATTCTGGTCAGGAAATTTCAACTTTACATGCTGATTCTTGTTGAAAGGCAATGGAACAAAGCACATAGTATTTCTAATCACTAAATCCTTGCTATCAGTCTTATTTAATGGTCTGTATAGAGAAAATATAGATTCCGAATGTCTTACTAACAGTTGGCAGACTGAGTGTGGGTGTGGCATGGACCCTAGGACCTAGAGTTGCAACAGTTCAGCATCAACTCAATATGCCTTTAACTTTCTATCTAAAAAGAATAAATATAAGACAATGAGCAAAAGACTGATAATTTTAAAGAAAAATTCTCTCTTCCTCTTCAAAGCAGGGAGTATAATATAACTAAAATACTCAGCTCTAAAAGAAATTTCAATTACTATAAATCGGCAGTACTAGAGCTAAATATGCCAGTGCTTCCTTAATAGAAGAAGTACACAACACACTGTAAGATACTCTGTAAGTGTACGCCAAGTACTACAGATAAACACATACTTGGTGGGGCGGGAGGGGGATGGAGGGGAGGCAGGCAAGATCTTGGGGGAGCTTCTAGCTTAAGCTACACAATAAGCCTTGTTAAGAAATTTTCCTCATTAAAGTGTAGAAATAACTTCAAGAAAAGAATCAAAGCTTGAAAATTCAACCTAAAAAAGTCAGGATAGATTGTATTCTAGACTCTTCCAAAATCTATCACCAAGACAAGATGCCACAATCCTCTTAAGCTTCTAACCACCTGGTACACCATGGGAAAACTAGTGTGATCTTTGGAAGATATGAAAGCACCACCTACCAATGATCTAAATAAACCTGGACAGGATTCATTAAAAGGCTTATTTTAAAATAATACTCCCCAAGAAGAAAGCAGATTACCACCACCAGTTGAGTAAGAAGGGAGCAGTAAAGTCAAACTAATATAACCTCCTTACTATAAAAATGTTCCAAGTTCTGTGAGACTTAAAACAACATCTTCAAGGATAAGAAGGTATTTAAATAAAAGAAATGATTTGACAGTAATATTAAAACGTGTTACTAGGAGGTATATGCTCTGTTTTAAAGGTAGAATAGAATCTCATTCTAAAATCATTTCACCATGCTCATATCTGAAGGGTCCTTTAGTTCTAGGAGGTTATGCTTCTCAGACAAGACAAAAGGTACATTTGTTGTTTGTGGCCCTTGGAAAAGGGCATATAATCATGAAGAGATGATCCAATTACTAAATCCAATCTGTAGACTTATCTTGAAAATACAGGCTCTACATTTTAAATTGCACTTAAAGTTTAAATCAGAAATATCCATTCTTAGCAAGTTTTGGATTTATTCATAAAAAATATTTCATAGGGCTTAAAGAAAAAACGTTGCCATTGTTTTGTTTTGTTCCAAACAGAAGCAAGCTAGATCAGAACACGAAATTATATTTGAAAAGGGGGGGAGGGAGGATCAGAACTATGAAACAAATATAGTTTCTAAGAATAAAATTTTAAGTATTAGGAGTAACAGTTCCTCTCTCTCAAATGATTTTTCTGACTTGGCAAAAATGAAAGTAACAATCTCTTGTCATGAAAGCATCTCATCACAACTAAAAAATCAGATAAAGAAAAACAACAACAACAAAAAAACCACTTTCAAGCTAGCCTAAATCTGAATTACTACTTTTCCTTCCTATTTCTATCATTTTCCTTCTTCTCCAACTATATGTCATAGAATAAGTTAATTTTAACCTATACATAACCTCTTGATTTTTTTCTGTGAGTCAATGTTACTTAATAGAAATACGGATCTCCTACCCCTAACTTATATGCTCAACAGGTTAATAAGAGTGAAAGAGCAACAAGGTAAGAGGATCTTTTTTGTCTTCTGCTTTTGAAAAAGAGGCATTAAAAAACTCCTATCCTGTTACTTGATAAAAATATATAGGAGAAATACAGAAGATTTTTAAAAGTGATCCCTTGTAACAGCAAAAGAAAAAAGAAATTAAACTCCGAAGTATAATATTTAAGCAAAGTATAATATTTAAGTATAATATATAAGCAGAGAAGTAGAAGGAAACCAAAAAGAAGGTAATATAAACATATAACACAAGTGATGGAAAACAAAACTAAAAAAGTGCTTAAAATTAAATTAAGGAACAAGATATTTATCTCTTGAATTGACGAAGGTTTAATTTGTTTGGAAATAAAGGATGAGACTGTTATTGTCATTCTAACCATATTGCACTCATGAGTATTTTGAAAATGCCTACTTCTCCAAAGACAGCTGAAAAGAATCATCTTTATTGGTATTATTCTGAACCAACTCATCATCTTCTTAAAAACAGCACACATATTAATATTTGTAGATAACTTTCTGTCCAGGAAGTGTCTCTGGTTAGTATACATATATAAAATGCCTTATTTGTCTGCTCTTTGGGTCTTTCCAACCTGGGAGTCTGCTTCTGACAGTGGCACAGAGACACACTGCAGCAGGCAAGTATGGTTGTTAGTGCAAATTCAAAATAGAAAATGAAAATATTCAAAAGCAGCTTTTTAATATCGCCTTGATTTTGACACCACTGTACACGAGACTTCTGTTTTCATCCCAACCACACCACATACATACAAATCCTCAAGTGTAGAGACTTTTTTTTTTTTGAGACAGAGTCTCACTCTGTTGCCCGGGATAGAGTGCTGTGGTGTGAGGCTAGCTCATAACAACCTCAAACTCCTGGGCACAAGTGATCCTTCTGCCTCAGCCTCCCCAGTAGCTAGGACTACAGGCATGCGGCACTGTGCCTGGCTAATTTTTTCTATATATTTTTTTAGTTGTCCGGCTAATTTCTTTCTATTTATAGTAGAGACGGGGTCTTGCTGTTGCTCAGGCTTGGTCTCGAACTCCTGACTTTGAGCGATCCTCCCGCCTTGGCCTCCCAGAGTGCTAGGATTACAGGCGTGAGCCACCATGCCTGGCCAAGTAGAGACTTTTGATACAAGTTATTTGTGCATATCTTTTCCAAATTGAAAATGAAATCTTTTTGGTTTATTTTACATAAATAAAATAAAATACAGCCTTTCAGCTATCCTCTAGACCTTCTTCAGATCTGACATAAGTCCTTCTTGAACAGTAAAGCGTTTTAGTTATAGTCACATTACTGGATGTTTTCTCCTCTTGATTCAAATACTCAAGAGACCACTCTTCCAACATCTTAAGAGGAGTCTACACTGACTTTCAGATACTTTTATCTGGTAAACATGGAAGCGAGAATCATTGGTTTGTTGTTTCCAGGAACACAGATTCACATTTTGACCAGTTTCTTGGAATCACATTCAAATTAATAACTTTCACAAACAATTTGAGAAATTTCTAAATCTTCTAGGAAGCAACAATTTTTAAATAGAAGATCAATGTTTCAAAATGGCTAAATTTACAGAATAAAACTGACTACCAACCTTGATTTCAACTGAACTTAATAAATTCACAGGGGAAAAAACATTTCAAAAGTTAAAACCATCTGTAAACATGTAAGTCTCCAATGTATTAACTAACACATAAGTTGAATTTCTGATTTAATAATCTCACTAATTCAATGTTTACTATACCCATCCAAAAACTGCAAACACAAACACAAACATAGAATAGGTAAAGACGCTGTTTTCAAAGAGTTTATAATCTAATTGGGGAAAGATGAAAAATATCCACAAAGAAACTTTTTTTTTTTTAAAGGAAACCAAACTAACACAGACTTGGAGAATCAGGAAAGGTTTCTGAACAAGTCCAGAGAGATTTGGATACACTGGGAGGCAGTGAAACTACCACTATGGTCCAGAACATTTACAAAGACAAAGAATAAAAGCACAGACATAGTCTGTGCACAGCACCTGCTTACTTAAGGAGACAGTCTCAAAGAGGAGTGAAAAATCAAATGGACAGATAAAATGAGCCACCTTCAGTGCCCAAGCCTAAACTGGATCTTAGCAGGAATGGAGGAAAACTGTGTGATCTTTGACAAAAAAGCAGGGAAACAAGTTATATTTAAACTAATCTGACCACTTGGTACAAGATGGATAACAGAGAAAAGGTGAACTAGATAAGGCGATCCAACTGACAAGCTACTGAAATGATTTAGATGTGAGTGAAATCCACTAGATAAAGGTTGACAGTAAAAAATGGATAAGCCATGACAAATCTAAAGGGCTGTGCACAGGAAGATGCATGACTTTACAACAGACTTGATAAAAGAGGTTAGGAACTTTCAAGATGACTCTTAAGGTTTTAAGTTCAGGAGAGTGCTAATGGTACAAACAAAATGGGAAATTTGGGAGTTAGGTTAGTAAAATTAAATGGAAATAGTCTAAAGATGGTTGGAAATTAAATAGAACTCAGAAGAATGGAGCTAACAGACAGACAGACATATATACATTCATTCATTCATTTATTTATTGAGACAGTGTCACTGCAACTTCAAACTCCTGGCCTCAAGCTATTCTTCCACCTCTGCCTCCTAAGTAGCTGGAACTACAGGCACATGCCACCACACCCAACTTATTCTCTAATTTTTTGTAGAGATGGGGTCTCACTATGTTTGCTCAGTCTGATCTCAAACTCCTGGCCTAAACCAATCCTCCTGTTTTGGCCTCCCAAAGCAGGGGCTAAAAGACTTTAAAATAGCATGGCAGTAATCACAGGCTCAGAGAATTTGAAGCCACTGTAAATGCATGATTAATTTCATGAGTATATGTCACAGTTTCGAAAAGAAATTGGTCAATAAAGACAAATGACCCCAAAATTTTTTTTTTTAATTGAGAAAGGTAGTGAGTTATTAATGATTATCACCACTTCATGCTGCCTTCCTGTCCTCTCTGTAGTGAAAGATGGCCTTAAAAACACCATTCAACTATACCACTATTGACGCATCTGTTGCCTGCTAACTTTTTGACTATGATTCTTGGCAGACAAGTAAATAATATATATCTGTTAGAAGAAATGCAAAGTAAAGTAAATTGGGATCACAGAGGCAGACTAAACTAGTCTGAAAGGAAAAGACTCAGGGCTTCCCTTAAAGCACACTAGAGGTATTTTACCACCTGCTAATACTGCTCAGTACTTGCCAGAAAATTTTTCTAAAATGAAATTATGGATTCTAATTGGAATAGCAATCCCCAGGTTACACTGTCATTTAAATTACTGAACTAAAAGAGCCTTCTGAAGACCTAGAAAAAAGAATAAAGGTTCTGTTTGAATCAGGAGCTTGCCTGGAACTTCTACTGTACCAACGAAGGAGCAGTAACACTGCAGATAAGTACTTGAAGACTTTCACTGGGAAGAAGTGAGAAGCTCAGTAGCAGGGATCCTATAAAAACAAAGCAAAAGCCCTCCAAGCTAGAAAGGAAAGATTTTAGAAGCCAATGGAAAGAACTGATTTTTTTCACATGCCATTACCCTCTACATTCCACAGCAGGGATTTTCCTGATCCTTATTTTGCTGCAGTTTTAGTTTATCATTTGCTTTTCAAAATGTTCCAAAGAAAGCTTATAATTCAGATGCTATGTTATGTTGTCCAACTACCAAGATTAATGTATGTCTGAGTGGTTAATAACAAAGCTTAGTTTTTTAGTTAGTCACTTGTTTTAAAAAAGGACAATATTTAACTTTATTCTATATCTTCTATTAAAGAACCACTGTAATGTTTTACACCTGATAACAATGAGATGAATGAGTTTCCTAATACAAGAATCCCCTTGTGCTGCTCAGACAACAGTTTCTCGGAACTCTGGCTATCTAAATCTTCCCAGACATGATCAGAGGCTCCTTCCACTGTAAATACACCTTGGGTATTTCTAGGAGGAAGATACAACTTCTTAAGCATTAATTAATCAATCATATGTGTTTTTCTATTATCAAATAAGATTTTTAAAAAACAACAAAAACAAATATATAACCCTATCTTCAAATGTTTAAAACCTCTGATTAGCAAATACAGCAAAAATGTTAACATTTGTTATATCTCAATAGCTGATACATGGATTTCAATTATATTATTCTCTTGCGAAAAGTCTATATTAGAAAGTACCAAGATCTGCCATTCTTCTTACAATTTAACATAAAAGATTAGATACCAAGATTTAAAAGTTTTAAGTACATACACCCCTGTTAACGGCTTTATGTATGTATGTATGTATGTATGTATTTATTTGAGACAGAGTCTCACTTTGTTGCCCAGGCTAGAGCGAGTGCCATGTCGTCAGCCTAGCTCACAGCAACCCCAAACTCCTGGGCTCAAGCAATACTGCTGCCTCAGCCTCCCGAGTAACTGGGACTACAGGCATGCACCACCATGCCCGGCTAATTTTTTCTCTCTCTATATTAGCTGGCCAATTAATTTCTTTCTATTTTTTTATAGTAGAGATGGGGTCTCGCTCTTGCTCAGGCTGGTTTCGAACTCCTGACCTCGAGCAATCTGCCCGCCTCAGCCTCCGAGAGTGCTAGGATTACAGGTGTGAGCCACTGCGCCTGGCCTTAACAGCTTTTCTAAAATGATCTATTTCATAAGTGACACATTGAAAATGGGCTACCACAAGTACTTTCCAAACAGTTTCCAAAAGTAATGTAGTATATGTATATCTACCTAGACCATAAAGTGGCCTGATTTTTTTTTTCTGAATAACACTAACCCACCCCATTCCTGGTTGAACTTTGTGTTTAATAAATACAAGATGTTTATATAGGAGTGAGATCAAGATGGCGGATGAAAAACATCGCCAGACAGAGTGTCTCTGCAGAAAAGACAGATTCTAGCAGAAATTAGAAGAAAGAAGCAAGAAGACGAGCCTACATCGGACAAGGGTCGGAAGGAGGAGTACCTGAGACCACGGGAGACTCCACGGGAGGAGGTTGCGGAGGAGAACTGGAAGCTGGGACCCCCAGAGCAGCCCGGAGACCAGTGTGAAGGGTAGGTGGATCGGCCGTTTCCCCTCCCCTGCATCTCAGACTGCTGGTGGGCTCCCCAGTGAGTGGAGAGACCTGCAGACACCAGCCCAGCGACAACCGCCGCCAGTGAGCGGTAAGCCAGTAGCGGACGCGGCACCAGGCTCCCAACTCCCTCCGGGCACCTCCCTGTGCACAGACCCGAGCCGCGCGGCAGGCGCCATATTGCCTCCTCCTCCCCTCCCCCGACCCTACCCACGGCTGCCCAGAGAGACAATATAGCCACCAGCCTGAGGCACCTACAGGGAACAGGACCTTCCCTTTTGGGGCCCTACAGCTGACTAAGGGGAACTCAGACTGTGAGCTCTCCACCTGCCAGCCCTCCCAGGTGCTGCTGGCACGGTGATCCCAGGAGAACGGGGCAGAGCCTGAGATTGAGAGACATAGACCCAGCTTGGGCTCCCTGTGGGTGAACTGGGACAGGCACTCGTCTCCCTGGCGGGGATATAGTTTGAACTCTGGGACCCAGAGGTCAGACCTGCAGACCACATCCCGTGCACTGAGGCCTCGCATTGCCCGGGACACAGAAGGAATATACGTGAACAGCCTGCTGAGGTGTGTGTGCCTTCAGGGGCAGATCAGCGTCCTAGAGGGCAGCCCTCCCCCCAAAGGGAGGCCGTGCGCCCAGCCCAGGTGGCGTTCCTGCGCAGGGAACCTCCTGGCCAGCATCACAGCCAGGGGAGGCCTGGTGGAGTGTGGTCTGGCCTGCTGACAGAGGCCCAGGAGTAGCCTAGGAGTTGGGGACGGTGGAAAGAGGCCAGGCCCGCTCCAGACTGCGGGTCTCAGACAGCCCCACCCCCACATGCAGACTCTGACTGAGTGGGGCCATTCCAGCCCCTCCCTGTCAGCTTTGCCTGGAAGCAGAGAACAGAACTTTGACCCCTGCTGACGACATTGGTGGTGCCTGAGGGCGGGCTTACCCAACTCAGCTCCGCCCAAACTCGCCCCTAGACCAGTCCTCACTGAAGGGGAGAAAAGGACACACCTGGAAGTCCCAGGGCCCCACCCACCACCTGAGGCACTAGAGTTCTCTCTTCAGGAACAAGAGCTGATAACAGGACACAAAAACAACAGCGTAGCCTGTTCCTCCAAGCAAGCGCCACCTACTGACAGGGAGAGCATCCTGCACACCCTTTTCATGACACCTACTGACTCATTATACAGGGAGTGGTCGAATCTCACCCACAGACACCACCTACCGGCTCAGAAACTAAACAAGGCGTGTGAATAC